>OU015495.1:14407379-14634122 GCA_907164885.2 Dolomedes plantarius
CACTGCAATTTTCCTAGCTTCCTCAACAGGTGGGTAATTTAATGAAGTTGTATTGGGCAAAGGTGAATCATATGGTAGTATTCCAAATAAAATGTAGTTTGGGGAAAAACCAGTCACAGAATGGGGTTGATTATTGTATTCAGAAGTTACCTGTTCTAAAATTTTTGTGCAGGGAATTTTTTTCGAAGAAGAATTTACTTTACATCTTAATTTTGCTACTATTGTTTGATTGCATCTTTCATTCTTGCCGTTTGTCTGAGGTCTATGTGAACTGGTTAATAATTGTCGTACATTGTGATGCTTTAAAAATTTCTTAAATCTGGAAGAAGTGAATGCAGCATTTCTGTCACTGAGTATTTGTTTTGGAACCTTTATATTGAAAACTTGTCTCAAGCAGTTTGTGTAAGTCTCACTGGTTACACTCTTTGAGGGGAATGTCCATATGTACCTGGTTGCATGATCAATTACAAGATGAAGATATTTTTTTGTTGAATTGTAATAATTGAAACCCCCAACAGTATCGACTGAAATTAAGTCAAATGGTTCATTCGCCACAGGCACTTGCTCCATCAGTCCAAATTTTTTCTAAGTTGATTTTTTATTCTTTTGACAGGTTTCACAGCAACGAACAAAATTTGCTATGTCTACAATTATGTCTTGCCAATAGTAAATTGGGGAAATTAACTTTAACATCTTTTTTACACCTGGGTGACCGAACCTTTCATGGGCTGAATTTATTAACTTTACTCTTAGTGATGGCGGAACTACAATTTTGACTAAGTTTTTCTTTTTTATAGTTATGACTCCATTATATTTTTTATACTTAATATTATTTATATTATCATCCCACTGTCCTTTAATTATTTCATCTGTGCTTAGGAAATTGTCCATTTGGATGTTTTTGTTTCAAAACTGCAGCTATTGCTTTTTGACTGGCATCAACGTACAAGTGGCATGGATAATTTGGATTATACAAAGTCAAAATTGGTTTTGAAATTAACTCATCTTTTAATTTTTGATATGATATTTGACATTCAGGAGACCAGTTCCATTTTACATCTTTCTTTAATAATTTGTTGAGTGGTAATCTTAACTTTGCATAATCTTGAATGAACTTTTGGTATACATTTATGGACCCTAAAAATCTTTGGAGTTCTTTTACATTTTTGGGTGGTAACAATTTTTTTATTGTCTCAATGTTTGTATTTTGTGGAGAATATTGTCCTTGTGACACCTCATAACCTAAGAAATTTATTTCCTTCTTTGCAAATTGACACTTTGATTTTTTTTAGTTTGATATTTTCTTGTTTACAGATTTGAAAAATTTCTTCTAAGTGTTGCATATGTTCATTAAAATTTTGAGAAAAAATTATTATGTCATCAAAGTAATTTAGTGCATATTTTATTTGATACTTGTTTAAAATTTGTCTAATTGCTCGTTGAAAAACACTGGGAGCATTCTTCCAACCAAAGGGGAGCCTGAGCCACTCATATAGTCCAAAATTTGTAGTGAAAGCTAATTTTTCTGTGTCTTTGTCATGTATTGCAATATGCCAATATCCCGAAGTTAAGTCAAGTGTTGAAAAGTATCTTGCATGTGTTAGTTGGTCTAAGATGTCATCTATTCTTGGAATAGGTTCTGAATCAAATTTTGTGATTGAGTTTAATTTACGATAATCTATGCATAAACGAGTTTTTCCTTCTCCTCTCTCTTTTTTACTAAGCAGACTGGTGATGCAAATGGTGAATGGGATGGTTTAATAAATCCTGCTTTTAACAACTCATTTATTTGTTTTTGTATTTCCAAATTTTCAGTTTGTGAGGAACGATAGGGTCTAAGAGCTATTGGAAGTTCTGAAGTTAAGTGAACTCTTTGAGGTTCTAATTTTATTTTTCCTACATCATATTTATTTTTTGAAAAGATATGTTCGAAATTTTCTAAAATGTTTTCTAATCGGGGCCAGTCCTCGGGTGTTTGCTCTGGTGTCACAAAGTCCAAAGCATCATCGGGCTCTTTAAACAGAGTATTCAATGTATCATCGGGGATACCTGATGTCTCATTTAAATTTTGAACATTACAATCAGTACTTGTTATTTTGTTTGAATTCTCATAATTTACATTTGATTTTCTCATTCTTTGGTTATTGTCAAAATTCAGGGTTTCAAAGTCATTTGAAAAAAACATTATTCACATTACTTTTCACATAATTTTTGTAAACAGTCCCTTTGTAGTGCTCAGGAGAGTGATCATATCTTAAATAGTTTCTCTTAACAAATTTTCTACCTTTATCATACCCTCTATTACTATTCACAGTCCAATGATTAAAATATTTTCTATTTTCATATACATTTTTGTTTACATTTCTAAAATTACACATATTGTTATTTTTATAACACCTTTTACCATTATACATATTATCACAATAATTTCCAATTATTTTTCTTTGAACATTCAATGCATATGGATTAACATAATTATTATCATTACACAGTATTATTTCTTTATTAAATTGGTATACTTTTAAGTTTCTTAAATTTATTTCGAGACGAAAAAGTCTCATATGTTCTAAACTTAGTAACACATATGGCAAATCACTTTTAATTACCAACATTTCAATTTCCCTAGTCATTTTACCAATTTTTACAGTTGTTTTTATTAAATTTGTTACAGTTACTTGACCATCAGTTTGATTGAACACAATATTTTCTAAGTTTAGTTTTTTAAAATCTTTAATTACTTTAAATAATGACTGTGAAATCAGTGTAACCGTACTACCCGTATCCAGTAAGCATTGAAAATTTTTATCACTCACCCGAGCTGAAATCAGAAGTCATCTGTTGTCTCTGTTGGCGTAGTTCGTATTTTGGTATCCTATGTTGACTGTCCCTCCACTATTATACTTTTGGTTGTCAAAGCGTCTCTGCTCCACATAATTTCGAGGCGGTTTGTAGTAGTTGTCTTGCTTTTGATATCTGGGTCTCTCGTAAGTATTCCATATCTGTCTGTTATCCGTGTCAGTCCAGCGGCGCATTGATTCGTTGTCGCCGGAGTTCCAATGGCCCCTTGCGGCATAATTTTTTCTTCCTTCCGTAAAGTTTTGTTGTCTGGAACTGGTGATTGGCAGGTGAATCTTCTTGGCCTTTTCCAGCCAATCGAACGGATTTTTGATGTCCTGCAGCGAAAGTAATGTTCTCATGTGATGTGGCTAGTCGAGCGATAAAGTCTCTACTATTTCTGCATCGTCTTTTTGTAGTTGCTTTCCAAGTTCAAGTTTTTCTTTAAAATATTTGAAGAGGTCATCATTTTCCTGTAATTGTAACTCTCGAAATTTGATTCGTAATTCTTCTCGGCATTGTGAAAAAATGGATATCAGCTTTTTTTTTATAACTGCGTAATCTTCTTTATATAATTCCGTTGATATTATTACTTCTTGAATATCTTGACTTACGTAGCGCATTAAATTTTCTTTTTTCCATTTCTCATTTAATTCAAACGTGCTGCAACTCTCTTCAAACAACTGGAACCATTGAAAGATATTTTTGATACTGCTGTTCTCGAATTGTGGTATTGCTAATGTTATATCAGTCCTGTTTCTTTCCAAAATTTGTCCTCTCAATCTTGTTTCTTTTTGACTTCTCTTTTCACAAACTGTCTCATTTTTCTCGTCATTTTCATTATCATCGTTCACTGTTTCATTTGGATTCTCTTTTTTCATATCGTGAGCCATTTGCTGGTCTACCAAACTATCGTCTAGCTTTAATCTTGTGTTCAAATCCTTTTCTTCTGTTTTCGAATCCATGGTATGCTTCTATATATTTTTCTTTGTATTGTAAATCTTCGCACCGTAGTGCTATTCCAAAAAATGAGGCGGGTTTTTTTTTTTTTCCGTGAAGTTCAATCCTGTTCGGCTCTTGACACGCGTAGGGCTACGCCCGTCATCTTACAAATTATGACAGTCATGGTATCCGGTGGTGTAGCAAAAGTAATCCAATCAATGATTGAGAAGGCATCAGTTCAATTTAATCCAGTTTTATTCTTTTTCATAATACCACCTCTCCAGATCTACGCATTTAGTCGTTCGCCATTTATTTTTTAGAGCCGCGGCGAAACACATCTGATAGCATCGACTTCCATCCCACGCTCTAACCAAATTCGCGGGAATCTCCGCGCGCCAACTCTACTTGGACATGCGCAGAGCCCGAAAAAGACATCTTTCAAGGCTAAAATGTAAACGTTCGTCCTCGACCGCAGAACTCAGAGGCGCGCGAAGATTATATAATAAAAAGGGAATTTCCCTTTCCCAATTCGCGTCTTTGAATACGAACAATTAGAGGCGAATTACTCCACGAATATAATTTAATTCCCAAGTCCCCTTTAAATTTAGAATAATCATTCTTTTCCCACTAAATCCTTTACATATATATATATATATATATATATATATATATATATATATATATATATATATATATATATATATGTTGTTGTTGTTGTTTCTAATGACCCCTGGGCATTCTAGGCTTCGGGCTGAAGTGTGCGACTCCAGTTTAGCACCACAAGAGTCCGTCTTAGCTAGCTAACAGCTTAATTTTGACCGAGCACCCCCATGAGCGACATCTTGGAGTGGGGGATCGTACCCTCTCCCACCCTTCCTGACCTCATAGAGGGACTTTCCGGTCTTTGGATTTAACGTGCCCATAATCTTTTATATTTATCCGGCCTAGATACGGAGGTATTTAATGTCGCGCGTCGGGATATATACATATATACATATGATGAGTCAATTTGACTCCTAGATTTTATGTCAAGAACGAGTTCTGTTTTTTATTTCCTTTAAATACTTTTATTATTTACATATATTAGTAATTATTAAGTGAAAATGTATACTTGTATGAATATATAACTTCATTAACTAAACATATTCCTTGTTTTAAAAGTTGTATTATTATTTTATATTAAAAAAAAATACAAAAAGATGTATATATTTATCAAGAGGGATAATTTTTGTCATGTTATTCCAAACACAAAATCGTTTAACATCTAGGTGTGTGTATCTGATTATATGTTTCTGTGACATAAAAAGAAGTTCTTTCACACCGTAAAACCCCCCAAAAAAGAACCAGATTTTTTAAAAAGTCATTTTTAAGCAGTTTCTAAGAGGACATTTTTAAGTTCACTCTTTCAGTACCTTAGACGACCTTAGTCGTTTAATATATGAACTATTAACATTTTCTTCAACTTAATCTTTTATAGTTTTCGAGAATATTTCATTATGTTTGATTGGCCGGCAGTAATGTTTCATTTTGATTTTATTTGTAACTAGCTGTTTACCCGACTGTTTCGGGTATTTATTTATCCCGATTTTTTATTAGACAGGAAAAGGAATGAATTCTACCTTTAGTGCAAAATCGAAGTCATTTTATTCCTCCCTCCTCTCTCCCCCCAGTGCTGATGGGGCTGAACTTGTACTTAAGTAGCATCGGGAGTGTCAGTATTCCTCTCAACGACCCCGAAACCTATGGATTCGACACTACTCTCGATCATTTTGGAAATTTTATTTTTCACCCCTTCTTCCCCTTCCCCAATAGAGATGGGGGGGCTGAATTTGCCCTTAAACGGAATCGTGAGTGTTACTAGTCATCTCAGCAACACCGAAAACTATTGGTTCGACACTACTCTCGGTCATTTTGGACATTTCATTTTTCATCCCTCCGCCCCCTCCCCCCCAAACGCTGATGGGGGCTGAACTCGCCGTTAAACGGCATCGTTTGTGTCACTGTTCTTCTCATCTACCCCTAAAACTATTGATTAGAACCACTCTCGGTCATTTTGGACATTTTATTTTTCATCCTTTCCCCCCTCCCCCCCCAATGCTTATTTTTGGAGGGGGGCTGAACTTGCCCTTAAACGGCTTCGAGAGTGTTACTATTTATTTCAGCGATCCCGAAAACTATGGATTCGACACTAATATCAGTCGTTTTCGTTTAGTTTTACATGGCCCCCTCCCCCCTCCCCCCTAGGGGTGCTATGGGTGTCAACCCCCCCCCCCAGAAATTATTACCATATTATAAGTCATATGTGTACCAACTTTAATTGAAATTGCTCCAGGCGTTCCAGAGTGATGCTGAAACATGCTATATACATACATCCGTTACTACATATTATTAAATCGACGAATTTGTATTTTCCACTCTACATCAATCGTTATATCAACCGCAACACGGAAAACGTAATTCATTACAATAGACTGCTTATTTCCCCGTTGACTTATTCCCCCCGTTACTCAGCAGCTGGCCAGCAAATCAATCACCGCTGACCGAACGTTTCTCCAAAGACCCGGATCCTGGTCGTTCACTAACAGTTCTATAGCAGATCCCAAGTCGGTCTTTCAGAGAACCGGGTCATATTGAAAACAGATCTTCAAAAAGAGCCGTTCATTTTGAAAAGTCTTCAAAAAGAGACGGCTCTTTTTGAAAGACCTGTATTTTCAAAAAGATTCGAATCTGAAGATCTACATCGGTCTTTCCGGTTCCGGTGAACGATGTGGGAGCCGTCAGATCCGAGATACTGAGATCCGGATCAGTCGTTCATTTCAAAGAGCCGTTCAGAGCGAACGGCTCTGAGCTGATTTACCCATCTCTAGTAACTATGTTTCTTGTCAGTGTCGTGCTGTATATAGATGTACCATAGAATTTAATTAAATGTATGAGAAAACTGATAAAGAGCATTGCTTAACACACACACACAACAGTCGGCCACGACAGACTGGCGACGAGCACGGGATCCGAAGCCTGTTGATTCGGTAAAATCGAAACAGTGTTCTTCCAAAGGATAGGGTAAAAACCAGAAGACAGCTCAAGGTAAAAGTTGTTTATCTTTTTGATCAGAGGAGAAAATGGAGCAGCAAATTGCTGAATTATTGCGTCAGAATGAGGAACTGATTCGAGCTTTTCAAAATAAGGAAAACGGTTCTCATAATAAAGTTACCGTACAGTTTGAGAAGTTCAATGAAGAATATGAAAACTTCGATAGTTTTATTGAACGTTTTGAAACATACCTTGATGTGCAACAAGTAACGGTTGATAAAAGAGCTAAAGTTTTTATTTCATCACTTAGTCCGAAGTTATATCAATTGCTAAAAAATCTGCTGGCTCCTGACATCCCTTCTGACCAAAGTTTAGAGAAATTAAAAGATGTTCTAAAAAAACATTTGACTCCTAAACCTTTAATTATCCCTTCCCGCCATAAATTTCTTAATCGTAAACAGAATGAGGGGGAAAGTATAAATAATTACATAGCGGAACTCAGAGCACTTGCAATAAATTGTGACTATGATAATAATATGTTGAATATTATGTTACGCGATGTGTTTGTTAGCGGCTTAAAAGATAAGGCAATTTTAGATAGATTATTTGAAGAGGACAATATTGATCTAGAGAAAACTTTGCAAATTGCGTTAGCTATGGAAAAGGCATTTAGAGGGGCAAATGATGTTATGGGTCGTTCTTCAGGAATCAATGTAATAAATGTACGGGAAAAAAATAAACCTTACATGAAATCAAACAAGAAACAAAATTTTGTGGAAAAGCAGAAGAAAGGTGACTTTTGTACGCGGTGCACAGGTACAAACCATAATAAACAAAATTGTAAATTTATTTCTAGTAAATGCAATTTTTGTTCGAAGATCGGGCATATCCAAAAGGCATGTTTTTTTGCAAAGAAAGCTAATGCCACATCTGTGAAACAAAAACAGGTAAATTTAAATGAGGTTAATCAAAACCGAAACCAAGTTCCGTTGTATGAATTAAATTCTGATGAAGGTACATTACGTGAGGAAAAACCGAAACGACCTCCAATAATGATCAGTTTAAAAATTGAGAATAAAAACTGTGTAATGGAATTAGATACGGGGGGAACGGTAAGCGCAATGAGTATAAGAAATTTCAGGGAAATTTCAAATAAGAAAATTCAACCTACTAACTTAGTTTTTCGAACTTATAAAGGTGACTCATTGGTACCCATGGGGTATGTCACTGTAAAAGTAGAATATAAAAATCAAAATTTGAATTTGTACATTGTAAAGGAAAACTTGGATACGATTCTAGGTCGCGAATGGCTTTATAAGATAAATCTTGATTGGAATGCCATAAAAACATTAAAAGTGGAAACGAAAATGAACTTAAATAAACTTTTGGAGGAATATAAAGAAATTTTTGATAACGAACTTGGGGAAATAAACAACCATGAAGTTCAGTTGGAATTGAAACCAAATGTCAAACCAATATTTTGTAGGTTTAGAACGGTACCCTTTGCTCTAAAAAGTCGAGTCCAAAACGAAATCGAAAGACTAGAAAAAGAGGGCATCATAGAAAAGGTAGAAAGTTCGGAATGGGCTACGCCTGTGGTACCAATTGTTAAGCCGGATGGTAGCATACGCCTATGTGCGGATTATTCAGTTACCCTAAATCCAAATTTAATTGTACCTCAGCACCCCTTACCAAGACTCGAAGAAATATTCACAAGCTTGAATGGGGGAAAACAATTTTCAAAAATAGACTTCAAACATGCATATTTTCAAATGCAAGTTCATCCTGAAAGTCAAAAATTGTTAACAATTAACACGCATAAAGGATTGTTCATTTGTAAAAGGCTGATGTATGGATTAAATGGAGCACCTGCCATTTGGCAGCGCTATGTTGATGGGTTGTTTCATGGCATAGACGATGTTAAGGTATTTATGGATGATGCGAGAATCACCGGAGTTGACGAAAGTTCACATTTTAAAGCTTTAGAATTTTTTTCAAAAATGTAAAGAACATGGCCTAAAACTCAATTTAAGTAAAAGTCAGTTTTTTCAAAAGGAGATTAATTTTTTGGGACATAAAATTGATTCTAATGGATTACACAAAACTGATGAAAAAATTTCTGCGATTGTGAAAGCCCCAGTACCTAAGGATGTACAGGAAGTAAAGAGTTATTTGGGATTGGTAAATTTCTATGGGAAATTCTGTCCAAATTTGGCTACTATAGCAAATCCTCTAAATAACTTAACTAAAAAGGGAATCAAATTTAATTGGTCTAGGGGTTGTCAGGATGCTTTTTATCAAATAAAAAAAGAAATCTGTTCACCTAGAGTGCTGGTTCATTATGAACCAAACTTACCTCTATTGCTGGCAACTGATGCTTCACCAGTTGGTGTAGGTTGTGTGTTATCTCACCTACTGCCAGATGGAACAGAAAGACCAATAGCCTTTGCATCAAAGACTTTAACGAAAACAGAACAGAAATACTCCCAAATTGACAAGGAAGCTCTTGCAATAGTATGGGCAGTAAAGAAGTTTTATTTGTATTTAAAAGGCAGAAGATTCACCTTGATAACCGATCATAAACCGTTAGTTGCAATATTTGGATCAAAGCGAGGACTCCCAATACTAACAGCTACCAGACTTTTACATTATGCACTAACCTTGCAGTCTTTCCAGTTTGACATAGTTTATCGAAATACTAAAGACCACGGGAATGCAGATTTTCTCTCTCGATTTCCCAAAACTTCAGAAGAATTAGAAGTTAAAGACGACATTACGATGTTCTAGATGTCGCAAATTGAAACCCTACCTATCACTTCAAAGGATTTGCGGGAAGCAACAGGGAAGGATGAGGAATTGGGTCTACTTTTGGAAGCCTTGAGGAAGGGCCAAAATTTAGAAGGGAGAGAAGCCCAATATACCATAGAAGATGGATGTATTATGTACGGGCAGAGAGTTTATGTTCCAAAGATATACCAGAAAAATGTCTTGGAAGAGTTGCACCAAGGGCATCTGGGTATGGTTAAGATGAAGGCGATTGCCAGGTCGTTCGTTTATTGGAAAAACATGGATAAAGACATCGAAGAAGCTGCAAGAAATTGTGTTGACTGTGCCAGACATAAAGCTGATCCTGCGAAAGTTAAAGTCCATCATTGGGAATACCCGAGTACGCCCTGGGAGCATGTGCATGTGGATTTTGCTGGTCCTATATTTGAATATATGTTCCTGTTAATAGTGGATGGACATTCCAAATGGTTGGAAGTTTATCCGATGAAGAAAACCACAACAAACAAAACCATCGAGTGTCTCAGAGACTGCTTTGTGAGATTTGGGTTGCCAGTTGTACTAGTAAGTGACAACGGACCACAGTTTTCATCTTACGAATTTCAGAGATTTATACTGAATAATGGCATAAAACACAAAATTAGCGCACCATTCAAGCCGTCGAGCAATTGTCAAGCCGAACGCTATGTGTATACACTGAAGCAATCACTGAGAGCAATGCAAAATTATGATGGTAATATGAACAGAAACTAAGTACATTTTTATTGCAATACAGGAAAGCTCCAAACGTTACGACAATGCACAGTCCATCCATGCTATTCTTAAAACGTGATATTAGAACAAGGCTTGATTTACTTTTACCTGACTTAAAATCAAGAATCCAGGAAAGAGTAAGAAAGGGTGTATTTGAATTTCAAGATAGAAAATTCAATATTGGTGATTCTGTGGCAGTCAGAGATTACCGAGCAACTAATTCAAAATGGAAGTTTGGACAGGTTGTAAATCAAGACGGTGCTCTCCACTATACCATTGATGTTCAAGGCATACTAGTGAGAAGGCATGTTGATCAAATTCGTGCAGTGGGGAATAAAGTGCAAGAAAGTGATTCTGTACGAAATGTATTTCGTAGGTTCCCTACTGGAAATTTTACTGAGAATGCCTCAGAAGTCCAGCACAGTGATAGTCCTACCTCTCATCAGGGCCCAAATAAAAAAGCTGAAGTTCCAGCTTCGCCAGCAGTGTCATCAGCTGATACCCCTGTTCAGGACTCATCACCAGTGCACTCAAAACCGTCATCGACTCAAACCAGTACACCTTCAGGCCAGTCTAGTACACAACCAGTGCACGACATCCCAAGCCATGTGCCTAGACGCTCTGGAAGAATCCGAAGACCACCCCAGAGACTTGATCTTTAATAAAGGGGGAGGAGATGTAGTGTATTAACTCTAACTGCTAACGTCCATGGACAGTTTAACTGTGACCGAGAGAGTACTCGGAATAGGGGCACTGCCCTCTAGATGCTTTCTAGAGGGCAGTGATAGGGGGCGCGGAAAGTTTCGCTTTCACTCTGTAACTATGTTTCTTGTCAGTGTCGTGTTGTATATAGATGTACCATAGAATTTAATTAAATGTATGTGAAAACTGATAAAGAGCATTGCTTAACACACACACAACAGTCGGCCACGACAATATTAATCTCCAGCAACATATCAACAGGTCCTGACTTATAAAAAGTTGGATCGGTCAAAATCAAGTCATTAAAACTAGACAGTATGTCAGATGGCAAAGAAACATGAGGCAAATCAGCTGTTATTTTATTTATTACTAACGTGCGAGTGTCACTTGGATTCATCAAAAGAACTTGGATTCATCAAAATGCGGCGAAAAGCGTAATTGCACCTATCCCTGAACCCGAGAATTCACAGCTCCTCCCAAACATGACATCCTGACTGCCGACGATTTTACCGGAAGTTTTAACTTCTGTAGACAGGAGTTTGTAATTAAACATACCTCGCTGCCCTGGTCTATGAGCGTTCTAACACTTATAAATTCGCCAGCCGAATTCCACACCTTCACAACCGCCGTACATAATAGCGTCACCACCTCTCCCCGCCTTGGTCTCTGGTCACTCTCTAATGCAGCAACGGTGCCATAGCACACATGACTCGCTTCTACGCGTGACTCCTGACCACCCTCACTATTTCCCTGCAACACAATTGACTGTTTACCCTACGGAGGGAAAGGAAGAAAACTAGGCGCGAGAGGATTCAAATCACAATTAGTACTTTCTAACATAGTTGTTTCATGCGAAGTTTTACTATGCAAATGTAAAACTCCAAACGATTAGCGATGAAATTTTTAACGCCTATGATTAGTTTATTTTCGTCTCAACGTCATCTTTTCCTTAACACAACGCAACGGACTCCTATGTGAACAGGCCCAGGGCCTGTTCACATAGGAGTCCGTTGAGACGAAAATAAACTAATCATAGGCGTTAAAAATTTCATTGCTAATCGTTTGGAGGCATATGATTGGTTTATTTTCGTCTCAACGTCATCTTTTCCTTAACGCAACGCAACGGACTCCTATGTGAACAGGCCCTTATTCTTCGCAGACCCAATTCTGTTCAGTCAATGGAAGTACAGTAGCTGCTCAGAACCACAAAGGGAAAAATTGTATCAGTGTTGCCAACTTGGGGGTTTCTCCCCTAAATTTGGGGGTAAGTTAGATGAAAAGGGGTGTTTTTAGGGGCCACATTTTGTAGGATCATTTTGTAGGGGGGGGGGGGACATTTTTTAATATTTTGTACAATCGAGACGCATTTTTTTATTTAGATTATAAGTTCTATACATATGTCAAATGTAAATAAACCTCCATTTCATTATATAAGTGTGTATTTTCTATTTATTTCAATTTATCACTCAAACAGGATGCCTATTTGGAACCAGAATTTCTTTTAGGAAGGTCTAGCGTGATCTCACGTTGGTGTTAGGGGGAAACAGGGAGATTTCGAGATGGCGCTAGGGGGAGACGCTTCGTAGAGGTTGGCAACACTGGTTTGTATCAACATCAACAGTCTTAAGACAGAGATGGTACAATATTGTGTCGTTCCGCTGTGCAAAAATAGCGCATTAATTAAAGGAATTTCATTTCATGTTTTTCCAAAAGATCCCAAATTAAGAAGACTGTGGGAAATAAAAGTTAGGCGAGATTCCCGTTGCAATAACATATCTTCCTCAATGCGCATTTGTTCTGAACACTTTTTAGATTCGGATTTCAAAAAAACGGTTAAAAATAAACATCGTTGCTTAAAAGCTGATGCCGTGCCTTCAGTGTTTTCATTTAATCAAACGGAGGAAATTCATTCGACACAGGTTGGTACCTAACTGAAAAGCATGTTAATACTCCATACCCGAGTACGAATACAGAGATTTTGGTCAGTGTGGAAATTTTTACTGGGGAAGTGGTGCCGCTAAATATGGTTATTTATCGTCTCTACCTTTAACTGAATATTCTCCCCATTCAGTGGTTGTCTCGTAATTTAGGTGTCCAGTGAATTAATCAATTGAATCCCAGAATAGGTTTATGTTTTTTTAAGTTTACGCATTTTGGCTATTTTAATGGTTCGGTAAAAGTGTTTTTTCTTATGTTTATTAAGTCCAGTATTTAGATATAACTATGATTTTCAAATATTTTCTAACTATGAACTTATTTGATTATTACCTTGATAAGATGTGAATTTAAAATATTATTTTGTGGAACATTTTTTTTAATACATGTTTTCCCACGTAAATTATACTTTTGTTGGTACAACTTCAATATCACCCCCATTGGCGATATTTTATATTGGTGACTTTTTACATTTTACATTTGTCGCATATGGTATCCTAGAATTCATTTTGGCAACTCTACCACAGTTGCGTGTAATTTAAACTGAAATAAACCCTTTTTCAGATTGTAACTGGATTGAATATGCCATTTTCAACTTTGTACCCCTTGGAACAGCTTTGGTATTGTAGAATTTGTATATTAGTAATTTAGTATACACAGAATTCATTTCGGCAACCCTGCCACAGTTGCATGACGCAAATCAGGTTGTACCGCTTTTTTCTTATTTATTTATTTTTTATTTTGATTTAACCCTGCCTTTCTATGTAGATTTATCTATAATTTCTGGCTCTACAAAGTTTACACTATTTTCCTTATTGTATTATTTTTTAATTTATATTTTGCAAAATTAAATTTCTATGTTATTCGTATGATATTAACAGTGCAATGTTCGGCTTGGCAAACAAAAAAATGTCACCAATACAAAATATTGCCAATGGGGTCTTATATTGAAGCTGTTCCCTTTTGTTGAGTTATTAAATTGTTTCTTTGCTAAAATATGATGTTCTTAAATATATTTAGAATATTATAAATTATAGCTATCTTAAATCATTAAGTTTTTAATAAATCTTATTATTTAAGGATGGAACATTTTCAAGAGAAAAGAAACATGTCACTCTTATGATGGAAAAGTCAACCAGGGAAAACAGTGTTTGTGAAAAATATCTGGAAGGAGTAAACAAGACATTTAATTCAACAAAATTAGCTGGTATCATTAAAATTAAAATGCAAGAAATACCAGCTCATTCTGGTTTATCTCAGTTAAGTTTACATTCATGTTTAATGGAAAATATATCAGATAGAAAATTGCTAATTGTGAATTCGACATCAAAAGTAGAACAATTAGATCCTAAAAGTGGAATTTCTGATAAGGAAAATGCTGATTTTAATTTATTGCAAGAACAAAATTTGTGTACTTTGAAAAACTGTTTTACATATGAAAAATTGGTTGAAAGTATATCATCTATAAGGAAGCCAAATCTGTGGTGGACTGTTTCTTCAGCTAATAACTTTATTATTTGTGCTAGATGGAACAGTGATTATACTGCTGAGAAGAGAATAGTGATTGAAAGTACATTAACCATCAGAGTAAGTTATTTATTACAGTGTAACTGTGTATTGTAATAACTTTTTTGTGTTTATGAATATATTTTAGGAATTGAGCTAAATGAAATAAATTTATAATTGCAGTAATAAGTTCTTCATCTGAACAAGGAATGCCTGACTTAATATAATTTCACCTAGTCTCATGATTTTGACTAAAGTATGACAGTTTTCTGTTATAACTATTTATCTTCGTAGTTTTTTTTTATTTTTTATTATTCCTAAGACACATATTTTTACATATTCTTTACATAAAGAAAATTTAATGGTAAAAGGTACTGAAAATAAGCAAGTGATTGAAATATTACCCAACTTGCATGCCCATATAATTATTAATTATCAGTAAAACTTATTTATTTATATACATAAATATAAAGTAGAGTCAATAATTTTAATTTTCTCTAGTATAATTTAAGACTGGATGTGATGATAACATTTACAGTGAAATGTTTGTTTGATTAATGCCATCCACAAAACTAATATCAATAACTTATATATCAAAAATTTACCTAGGCATCTGATAGTATTTACTAGTTTGTTTTTTATCCCAAATTAAATGTTTGAGTTCATGTACCTATTTAGCAGTTCAAGAAATAAATTTATACTTGTTGATTAAAAAAAGCAAGTGTCATCAGTTAAAACTAAATATCTTCATTTGAACATTTCACTTCTTTTCATGCAAATACTCCACTCATTTTTTTAAAATTGTCATATTTCTTAGATGTAACTTGCTTAACTAGTGTGTACACACACACACACACATATATATATGTAATAAATTAAATATTATGCTCTCCATTCTAGCATTTAAATTCCCTTTCCTAAATCCAATCCCCAGTAACATTACTTTATCGCTTTAAAACCCTTAGCAACAGAACTTCGTATGAATCGCAATCTTGTGCATTTCTACACGTGTACATCTCTGGATTCAGAGGCGTGGGTTCGCATCGCGAGCCCCAATATTTTGCTGACCCTACTAAATAATAGGCACATGTTTTTTTGCCCTCTTGCACAAAAGGTTGAAAGGTGATATTCGCTTCCAAGCCGTCTTCTGAAATGGACGGATGTACTTTCGTCGCTCTAATAAACGGTTCGGCCAGACTGCATCAAAATTTTATACCTTTCAGGCTGAGTCTAGCTCCAGCCATGTAAATATGAGCTGTTTCTCTTTCTGATTAGAATTTAAGGATGTAATGGATATATATATATATATATATATATATATATATATATATAATGTGTGTGTGTGTAGCATGTAGTATTTACTTAGGGAAATATTTAGCAGTATTTTTTACCTACATGTAAGCCCTTTTTTTTTATTTTTTGTCTCTATCTCTTGTTTCTTGTAATAGCTATGATTCTTATTGTTCTTTATTTTGCACAGGTCTTCTTAAAAGAAATGGAAATTAATATCACAGATTTTATGGATATTTCTAGTATTGATGATATTTCTAGTTTGTTAGAGAAAGTAGAAAGTTACCGAGGTTGAACAGAAAATGACAAGTAAGTTATTCTTATAAATTGATACATCTGATAAAAAAAGCTGATTTTTTTTAAATCTAGGGATTGTAATACATAGAATATGGAATAAAATCTGTAATTCTAGGTGAAAAAGTTTTTAACAACCTGTTTTGTATTGTTTAATTTTCTTTTTCATTTAGCATAGTTAAAAATATTTCTTAAGAATAGTACTGTTTATACATTTATGAGTTACTCATTTTGATTTCTTAATATAAACTTTCTAAATTAAGGTATGCTTCAATTGAAAATGATGTTGAATAACTTTAGTTATACATTACTGAGTTCAGAATAAAGATCATTTATAATAATCGAGTAAACAAACAGAATATTCTCCTATATATGGAGGAACAAATGGCAATATTGTATTAATATTGTTGTGCATAAAATTTAAAGTAATAGCCAATATGAATTTTCCTACATCCAATCCCTCTCGGAATAGATAATTTCTTTGTAATGGTCAGAGCAAATCTTATTCCTTCATTTCTAAAATATCAGGTAAAAAATTTCAAAATATATTTAATGAATTAATAGCTCTTAAAAAACATAGGCTGTAGATGAACCATAAAATGAAAATTGTGCAAAATGTGTTAATTATCTCCACATGTGGAATTTAAAAAAAAATTTTATATATTTACAAAACTGACATTTCTTATCTGCCTGTTTACTGTTATTATATGAGAGACCTCAAAATTTGGTAGTAAACAATCTCAAAATCCATAACATTTCCAAAAAAAAAATGTAGTAGTTGGCATATTTTTAAGATACATTGGTAAAATTCTTTTAAAATGTTAAATAAAGTTTGTTAAAAATATCATTTTTTTCTTTCATAATTTTATGATTCTCATAAGAAATGTGTTTGCATGTTTATGAAAACAATCTTAAAATACAAACTTCAAAAATTTATTTAAAGGGAAAGTATTGAAAAATTTTAAAGTAAATTAGTTTGAAGTAATGAAAGATACTATTATACAGTGTAACTGATTGATTATTCTGAAATATTTAGTTCTAATCAGGATTTTAAAAAGTTTTTTCTTATTCAAAACAAAGCTACAGGAGTGTTGCAAGAAATTTTAGTGTGGCTTCAATATCTCTTCTGATTTTTATCTTTCCTTGTACTTAGATGTAGAAATTAAGAACAAATTTCTCTTCAAGACTATTGGTCATGTTTTTTATCAAGAGCTATTATGAAGGTTAAAAATATGACATTAACATTTAATATTAATCAATGTTAACAACATGATAAAAGTTCAGAAAGACCTCTTTAAAAATTGTTGGATTTTTAAAATTGACCTTCTGTAAACTTTTAGAAGTAAATTATTAACTTTCTTAATAGATTCAGTACACATATAGATTTATAGCTGTCAAATTTTTTTGGTTTAGGCCTTTGTTGTGCCTTTTGTACAGTTTGTTCAGGAAAAGGTTCTTTCAACTTAGTTCCACATTCATTTGTTTCATCAGAAACATTGACCAAATTCTGCTTTTTTTATTTTCTATCTGAAACCAGTTTCTCTATGCTACTATTGTCTTATTCTTTTTCACTTACAGTTAATTTTAATATTGACATTTACTGTTATATCCTCATTAATCAATATTATTAAGATTATCATTAACATCTCTGCTAGTTGCCACTGCATTGTTATTTCAGTAATAAATTTTGTAGCTAAATTCATATCAGCACCAAACAACAGGACAAGAGGAGGCAATATTTATGGTTTGATGTTCACTTATACGTTTGTTTCATTTCTGCACTTTGCATACTTGTATACAAGTATGCAAAGTGCAGAAATGAAACAAACGTATAAAGAAGGATGGGAAAAAAAAAGATAGGAAATAAAATGGACAAAGCCACTTCACAAATTTACATTTTACTTACATCTATACCTTTGTGAAAAAGAAAGGTGTAGTTGCAAGTGGAATCAACTATTTTCCCCCCCAAAAATGCAAGATATTTAGCATATGTTGATACCTCAGGTGTTATTTGGTATAGTCCAAAGAAAGAAAAATTTTCCTCATGTTTGATTTGTTAGTTTTATACAGTACCCGCCGCTATTAAAATCATTGGTTATTAAAATCAAATTTAAAGGAATGGATTCAAATGAATGTGAAATCATTATAAAGCTACCGCTTAATAAAATCAAAGTCTCAAATACTTTAATCTATTTGAAATAAGTCAAGGTCATGAGGAGCTTTTCCTTTCAAAACATGTGTTAGTTGCAATTCTTCACCTTTTTGTTTCAGAACAATATTGCACCTTTTATTTTGTATTCAGCAACATTCCTTATCCCTCTTCTGGAAAATAAATGGGGAAGAGAACAGAGGAAAGGAAAGATAAACAAACTGAGAACAGGATTTCTTGAAGATATATCAGGGGGTAAGAACTGGTTCTTAAGACTTTTGAAAAATTTCTTCATCTAATGGTCAGTTGGAATTCTGTCAGCAGTGAGTGATCATATGTAAGCTTAAAGATTTAAATGTTAGAGAAAAGCAAGAAATGCTGAAAAGATATGACATGATGCCACAATGCAGTCAACGAGAAGCTTCATAAAAACTGAGGATTTCTCAAACTGTCTTATTCAACTTGAAGCAAAGAGATGCTATTTCTGATGAAATTAAAAAGAATGGAAACTTATCTGACAAAGGAAAACACAATGGAAAATCTGATGACATAGAGTCTGTACTTTTAAACTGGTTTGAGAATACAAAAATACCCATTTCTCGCTCAATACTGTGCGAAAAAGCACAGCAATTTGCTAGTCTGTTTGGAGAGGGAAACTTTGCACCTATGGATGGATGGCTAACCTTATCGAAGGAATGCAACAACATTGTTTATAGAAAACTGCACGGCAAGAAGCAAGATGCGAATAACGAGGCTGCTGAGAACTAGAAGGAAGAAGTCTAGGATAAATTGATTCAAGATTATCAGCCTGATCAAATTTTCAACTAAGATGAGATTGGATTATTTTACCGAGCACTTTTGGAACATACTTTGATCTATAAAAAAGAATCTGCTGCAGGTAGCCAAAGAAGTCAAGCAAAGATTAACTGTGCTGTTAAAATGTAACACGACAGGAACTTTAAAGAAAACACCTTTGGTGATTTGCTCCAGCAAAAACCCTCATTGTTTTAAGGGTGTTAAGATTCTTCCAGGCAATTATGCACACAGTAGAAACTCATGGATGACCAGAGCTATCTATACAGACTTTCTCCTTAAATGGGACAAACAACTAAAAAAACGAAAAAATTGTGCTTTTGTTTGGTAATTGTTCCTCTCATCCAAATGATTTGCAATTAAAAAATATTAAACTAGTTTTCCTTCCCCCAAATACCACAAGCATCATTCAACTTGAAATTTAAATGATTATATGATCAAGGGATCATATGATCATTTAAATTTCATTATAGAAAGACATTGTTAATAGAATTGTCAAAGAAATTTCTTCTTCTAGTTCTAACTCTATAAACAAGTTTCCAAAGTCAGTCGACCTCTTGGATGCAATGCATATCATTCAAAGTTCATGGGAAACTGTTCTGTCAAAAGCAATCTCTAACTGTTTTAAAGCTTGTAGCTTCAGAATACAAAATTCTAATACAGAGGAAGAAATTTCAGTTGAGGAAGATGAAACGACTGAATAGTTCTTGAAATATATTTCCATCAACGATGATTTGGAAATCTGACTCTGATATTGTACAGGAAATTGTAAATTCAAAAGATTCTTGTTCTAATGACATTGATTCAGAATCCAAAGATGACGAGAAAAATTAATCCCTGCCAACTGCAACTGAAGAATGGTGGACATTAGATGATTTACCTCGAACATTGGCTCAAAAAAGTGGATATAAAGAATATTATGGTAAATTTTATACATTATCGAACATTTGATAAATGATTATTTGAAACAAACCACAATTAGTCAGTATTTAAAAAAATTATAATCACACTATTAAATAAATTAATTAAATCTATAATGTATTAAATTTCTTTTTCTTTTTTCACTCTTATTTATGGAACTGATTGTACATGGGAAACATAAACTTACTTTAAATGAATCTCTGGTTTTTAAAATCAGCCGCTTAATGAAATCAAATGCTTCAGGATGATTGTGATTTTATAAAGCGGCAGGGATTGTACTTAATAAAATAATTACTGGCTCAAATAACATTGGAAGCTGTTATTTGACCATCCTTGAAAGTATCTTTGGTCACTAACAACTCTGAAAAAGTCAGTTAAATTTCTTATGATTCTGGTAGATACTTTGTTTAACTCTTATTTTTGCATTAATTCAAGATTAGTACTTTAACACCAGAGTTTTGTTTGTTATTAAATATTTGTACTGATTGTCATTATTGTTGATTAGTATATTGTTGCCTTATATTTTAGGTTTTAGCAGCTTATGAACCATGTTACAAACAATTACAGGGCAGGGCCAATTGTGTTTATGACCTAGTTAATGGATGTGCTAGGATTGAAATATCTGGTATCCTGGAGTTAGTCTTAAAAGTTATCTTCTACTCAGTGAGCTTCATCTCCAGCTGAAATTTGGGAAAGAAAATCTTAATGTGACAAAACTGTGCACTACTAAGTACTATTTCATTCAAATAATGTAAATATGTATTAACCATCATTTCTGAAATAAATTTTTAATACCCAGACCTATCTTTTAATTATGGCTTCCTTGTAGTGTTGTTAATTGTGAACTGTATTAACTGTGCAGTTCACTGTTTTTAAAACTTCGCTTTGTGGATATTTTATGTAATAAATGGATTTGTATAACATTAAATAATTACTTGACATAGTTAGAGGATTTTTCGATACAATCTTTGAACAGTTGTTTATTAAACACTCTACTTACAACTGACTTTTTAAAATTTAACCTAAGTACAAAACAGAATGAGAAATGGAATAATTTTTGCTGGGTGACATTCTTTTGATTTACTTGTAACTAACCTATTACACACTATCTTACTAAATTCTTTCACTACAATTTTCTTTAAAATTGTGACATTGGCACTAAGTAATCTGAAAATTATCTTACAAGATAGTTGTTTACATAAAGCCATAAGCAACACATCTGGAAGTCCTGGACTGCATACAGCATGTAAACCATCAGCAACTGGCGTAGTTCTCATGATAAAGGAACTTCGAAATGGAAAGCATGGTTTTTAATCAAAGATGAAACCTTACCACTGTTAAAATGGCATCTTGTACATTTATAGAACTTTTTTCCAGTCTAAGGGCACTGAGTAATAATAACATCCACCAGAATCAATGACAGAATGATCATCAAAAGATCTGTTTTGATGCAGCATTGTTTAATTGCATTTCTTATTTTAATATATATGGTAAGTCTTTTCATTATAAAATCTCATATTTCAAGGTAATCAGCATTGGGTTTTGTTTCAAAATCCTCCAGATTGTATTGCCTTAACGTAACAAAAGGGAACATCCATCACATTTGAACCTGCTGCATGAGTGCAATGGGAGATATCTGCCATGTAGGCAGCCTGTGTGTTGAGAACCCATCAAAGTTTTTTCTTTATTATCAACATAATGTAAATTATATGCTTCCAGTGTGTAAATAAATTCACAAAATGATATAACCTTGGTTTATTGAGTCCAAATCATCAAAGTTTGGAATTTTACTTATGTTTGCATATAGATTCTTAAAATCTGAAGTACTAACCTATTCTGTTTGGCATGGATGTTTGTAGCTGTTTGGAATCGGCTTTAAGCTGTAGGTCCCGATCTAATTAGCCCTTGTGTAGCAAAAAATTACAGCAGCACTCTCAACCAAACTAACCTATTCTATACTGTTAGAAAACCAGTATTTCATCACAGAATGAAGGACCGGGGTTATCTCATAATATATTCTTGCTTTTACCTATTGACTTTGTTATCATTGATCCAAATTGCATCTGAAGTTTTGTCTAAAGTAAATAATAAACAATCTTCAGATTTAAATACAAACATAATGAATTTAATTTCACCCATTTAAAATCTGTTTAAACTTTCAGGACAATTCATTGTATACTAAGAGACATATAAGAACAAGCTTTTATTTTATGTAATTTACACACATTAATAAATTTTTTGCCAACATTACTGAAAGTCATTTATATACACTGGCTCCCAAAAGTGTTCGTACACTTACGATTTTCAATGAAATAGGGGTCTATCCATTAATTAAAATGAATATTTCAGAATGGGTATTTAATAATAAGATCTATAATCTATTTGTAACAAAACTACATGAAATATTTTGAAAATATAGTAAAACTTTATTTTTAAGAAACCAATAATCAAAAAGTAACAAACTTTCTCACAAAAGTCATCGTACACTTGTAAAAAATCTCTACATATTAGTAAATATTCTAATTTTTCGTTAAATTAATATTTAGTAGGATATCCTTTAGCATCCACAACAGCTTTTAAACGTCTGGGAATAGATTGCTTTAGTTCTTTTGTAATTTTTGCATCAATGTTCATCCATTCTTCCATCATAATTGTTTTTAGTTCGCTTTTCGTGTGAATGTCGTGTTTTCGTACTCGAACCTCCAGTTCTCTCCAAATATGTTCTATTGGATTTAATATCTGATGATTGAGGTGGTGTTTTCAAAACTTGTGGACTTTTTTTTTTTTTTTTTTAAGACAATTATAGAGACACCAGAGGCGAACGTTGAGAGCTGTGTGTTTAGGATTGTTATCTTGATAAAAAGAAACAAAGTTGTTTCCAATACCCAAGTTTTAGGCTGATAATTTTAAATTGTTTCTTAAAATATTTATATAAGCAGCATGATTCATTATGCCATCAATAAATACCAGATTACCTAGTTCTGATGCTGACATGCACCCCCACACAAGGATACCTCTACCGGCATGCTTAACTGTTCCTACTGAGTTCTTGGGATTAAGTTAATTTTTTTCTTCTCCATACAATTATATGCCCATTGGAACCAAAAATGGTAAACTTGCTTTCATGGGCAAATAAGACATTATTCCAATACGTTTGGGGCTTATTTATCATTGATAGTGCGAAGGAAAGCCTAAGCTTTCTGTTTTTCTCACTCACAAAAAATTTTTTACGGGCAGAACGCCCATGTAATCCAGCTGCTCTGAGAACTTGTCGAACAGTTTCGGGTGAAATTGAAGAAGAAAATGCTTCATTAAATTCTGCAGAAACTTTTACAGCACTCAAACATGGATTTTTCACAAATTTTCTAATTATAAATCTGATCACGTTTTGTATACATTGCGGGACAACCTTTTCTTACCTTGTTTTTGATCTGATTTTTTTCTTTAAAGCATTTTATCACATACTGCACAGTAGAATGGGATAAATTAAGTAATTTAGCAATATTCCGAACTGATTTACCACTACTATGATGAAAAATAATCAATTTTCGAATGCTGTTTGTTGTTTCTTTATGGCTATGAGCCATTTTTAAATAATAAATAGAATATTATGGAGTAGGCAAGCAAAAATTAAAGCCAAATGATATTTTAAATGCTACCACAATTCAAAAATAAAGTGCCAGACGATAATTTTAATTATGAATTTATCCGAAAATATTTCAGTGTACGATGACTTTTGTGAGATAAAGTTTTTGTTGCTTTTTGATTACTGGTTTCTTAAAAATAAAGTTTTACTATGTTTTCAAAATATTTCGTGTAGTTTTGTTAAGAATAGATTATAGATCTTATTATTAAATACCCATCCCAAAATATTCATTTTAATTAATGGATAGACCCCTATTTCATTGAAAATCGTAAGTGTACAAACACTTCTGGGAGCCACTGTATATAACTAAAAAAAATGCAATTTCTATCCATTTAGAAAGAAAGTATTGTTTGCCTACAATATAGATGGTTTCACCAGTATAGTCTCATTCTGATGTACCGCTAACATAAGTGAACAAATGAATATTCTTTCTTCAACAGTTCATCAGTAGAACTATAGCTACCTGTATTGATTGGTGACTGTCTTATTTTCTGCAAAGCAAAATTGAAGAAGAAATGGAAATTATAAGCAGATAACATGTGAATCATCTCAAAAATAAAGTTTCAAATGAACATTCCACATAGCATGCTCTGATATTTGTACTCCTTTAAAAATATGCTTGTCTTTCTTTCCAGTATCTGTTAAGGGCTGTAAATAATAGAATCAAAGAGGTAAAATAGCTAAAAATATTATGTATGATGTTCCTTATTTAATTATTCATTTTGAAATTAATCAGTGTGTTCTAATAACAATATCTTTTTATGCTTTTTAGGCAAACTAATGGAAATCTGAAAAATTCAATTAATGAATCATGCGAAATGTGATTATTTTATTTACAAATACTTACAAGCTAAAAAACTTGAAAATACAGAATAAGTAAATAAATGTGTTACGTCAAAAATGTTTTAAAATGTTATTTTAAAGATTTTAGTCTGCACAAATTATTAAATCTTATTTTGAAGCATTAATTTTATTAAAATCAATCTTGTTTGTAAAAGTACTTTTTTAAGTACTAAAATAAGGAGAAAATTATTTAATTTTCATTTTACTGTTAAACATTTCTGTATTATGTTACAAGACCACCTAAATTTATTGAATAATATAGCATTATTGAATTTTTTTCAATTAAAAAAAGGGTTTTTTTCTTAATTACATTAACTAGTGCCTATCAATAGGTTTGGTACAAATTTATTACATATATCTTGCAATTAAAGTACAAATATGAAATGGTAGAAAAAGAACCTTTTGTAAAGAGATCGTTCAAATTTGATGATATGGATAAAAAGACATTTGCATTGCAAGGATTTACATCAGAACATATCAATTAAAAGCACTTAATTTAATTTTCCAACCTATAAAAGTAAGACATCTTTTTTTAAAAATGACAAAAAAAGTCCATAAATAAAGAAATACATCTTCTACACCCCAAGACTAAACTAGAATTCAAAACAATGCTAAAAAATATTTCTCAAATCATCTTCGTTGCATGCACTCGATTGAATAAGCAATTCCAACACAACTCTGCAAGAGAAATTTTTTGGTTACTGATCTTGGTATTAAGTACACTCATATGCATAACATAAATAAATTCTTGATTCATAATTAGAATATCCCATAATTATAAATAGGATTCTGTAAGTGTGACTCTTTGGTCATGAATTGTAAAAGGTACTTAAATAGAATCTTTACTATACATTTCTTGCTTCCTTAGGTCATTAGGAATAAATATCAATCTGAGATGTTTTATAAAGATATCTTGAACTAAAGCTTGGGGTGCCATTTACACACTTTTGAAACCTGAGCAACAATGACATTGTAATCTAGATCTTACTAGATGCAAATAGCTTAATCATTGTACCCCATATAAAATCCTCTTTTGGGTTTGTTCAGTCATATTTGTCTAGACAAAAGCATAGTCCTGTTCAGAAACAACACCAGTAGGGGATTCAAGATCAACTAATATGTCACCTTACAGAAAGTACATGTAATAATTAACATGAAGCTAAGATCTTTCGTACAATAATGTGTAACATTTCCCACATTACAAAGTTATAAATTATCATTAAAAAATATGAAAAATATACAAAGTTATGAGATAAAAATGTGATATGTAAACAGTGTCATTTTTAAGAAAATGAAAGCTAAAATAAATTTAAATTAAGTAACAAGAAATAGCATACTGTTTAAATCAAATATGAAACCAAACAATAAGTTAAAATAGATGTGCATTCTTTGAAACATGGCAGGCACTTACTGCACTGAAGACACATTAAGAATGACAATTTTCTTCACACAAATTTGAGTGATTCTGTACAATTGAAGAAAACACTTTCAAGAGAAAAATAAATCATAATAATCATAACATAGCCACCAGAATAACTGTAAGAACTTTCAGACCAATTTTGATTAAGTAAAATGCCACAATTTGTTGATATTAGTGATTTAACAAGTATCAATTTCTATGGTCATATTTTGAAGGATGATGAAAATTGTGTATAATTGAACAACATTTAATAACATGACACATAGCATGTAAATCTATGTATATAAAAGTGAATATATGTATGCATTTATGTGTATATACATATGATAAAGTATAACTGTGGAACATCTGGAGCAATTTCAACCAAATTTGGTATACATATGACATACAATCTGGAAAAAAAAAATACTGTGGGGGTAAGACACCCCTAGGGGTGGGGATGGGAAGGGATGACACGTAAAAATAATTGAAAATGACTGATATTAGTATCAAATCCATAGTTTTCAGGGTCGCTGAGATAAATAGTGATACCAATAGTCAAAGTTCAAGGGCATGTTAAATCTATGGACCAGAAAAACCTATGATGTCGGAGAGGATGAGAGAAGGTAGGAGCCCCCCCCCCCAGATGTCACCCCTGGGGGTGCTTGATCAAAACTGAGGTAGCACCAGGTGGTAGTGTTAATATATGGTGCCTCTACTGAAAGAAACCAACAATCCTCATGGTTAAAGTATAAATGTTTTCATTGATAAGTGATCTACATTTGCAAACAGCAGCAACAACAATCTATACTAATATATAAAGAGAGAGCAGATTTTGTACGTGGAGGGTAATCTCCGGAACCACTGCACCTATTTGAAAAATTCTTTCACTGTTTGAAAGGTACATTATTCCAGATGGACATAGGCTATATATTATGTATATCTGATCAGTAGAAATAAAGTTAGGGGGGATACTCTAGATTTGTGTGCACGGCCGCCATCTTGGATTTTCCCGCCAGGGTTTGGCGCATTTCGCGTGGCGATAATTATTGCGTTCTGGTAAAAATAACCCAATGTCAAATTCTCTAATTTTAAGATCAAACAGTTATTTCTGATGTGATCTTTTAATTAGAGTATAATAATTTTAGGTCAGACCTTGGCCTTGACCTGGAAATCTGAGTCAAATTGACTATACTCAAAAGAGTAAATTATTTTTAAAACTAAGAGTCTTTTTGTTGAAAATTTTTGAATCCATTATCAGTTTTTCGTTAACTTATTAAATTTAAGTTGCTTTTAATTTTGTTTATCGATTGTCAATTAGTATACTATAATGATACACCATTTCATTTATTTGAAGTAAAAATTATCTGCCATCATTTTTTCGTAAAATGTAAAATACAGTTTACATTTTAAATACAATATATTTTAAAATATTTTATAATTCCAAGTTGTAGTGGATTACAAATAAATTTAAATAACTGAAGTTCAACTTCTCTCTCCCCAGGAACCTAAGTTAAAAAGTTAGTTAAGGTTAAGTTATTGGTTTAGGAAAAGGGTTTTTTTTTTCTTATTTCCAACACAGCAGGATAAATGGTCAAATAATCCTTGTCCCAATTTTATTGTATGCACCAAATATTTGGTTAAGGTCAAATCTGAAGTAAAATTTCATTACCACAATGCCCTAACCAAAAAAAAAAAAAGAGGATCTGGTTACTCACCATAAATTTATGGGTTCATAATTATTTTACATTTTTCAAAGCTGAATTTTAGATAATTTTTAAATTGCAAGTTATTTAGGTGGTACGAAAATGCTGTATTTTTTTCTAATTAACAATATATTGGCATAATATTTTGGTCATTCATTGCTATTAGTCAAAGAGTTAGGGCAAACTGAATAGATGGCATTGAAATTTTATCTGTAAGTAAAATTCATTTGACCAAATTTTTCATATGGATCATAATTTGAAAAGGTAGTTTTTAATTAAAAATGACAAAAAAAAATCTCAGTCCAACGATTAAATGATTTTTCAAAAATATTTCTAAGTTTCACAATTTAAAAAGGTCGTTTTTATTAAAAAAGCTAAAAGAAAAACCCAAAATTTCCAATATTTGAGAATGATTTTTTCAGAAAAAAGTGGTTTTTATCAAAAACCCAAAAATAAATCTAAGTCAAACGTTTAAATGATTTTTCAAAAATTTTTCTAAGTTTCATAATTTAAACAGGTGGTTTTTATTAAAAAAGGTAAAAAAAAAGTCCAGCGTTTTGAAAACATCGCTTAAAACACATTGGCGAGAATTTTTCCACTCCTCAAAACTGTTACGGAATTGAGCCGCTAGAACCTGGCGGCTCTTCCAACCAAAGTTAGTTAAGATTTGGGGGCAGGAATGCCCCAAACTTTACTGATAGCTAATAGTGCAGAGTCGTACTGGCTAGCAGGGAAGGTTGGACTCTTAATCTTTAGATATAGTCAGAGCAACGCTAGCTAGCTTTGTTGTGTGATATGCAAGATGTTAAAAAGACGTACGAAGGTTTAGGTAAAATAACAAATACATTTATTTAGTAAAACGACATTAAAGTGTCTTGTTTACAGACGCACTACACAGCTCGTAGTGTTATCCTAAAAAGTTGGCTTTGTCGTGTTCTTACCGAGGTGTAGAAAATAAAAGAAAAATAACTCACAGGTGGTCGAGGCAAAGCTTTGCTATCGTGGTAAGAAAACACTTAAGGTAGATAGCGCCTTCCTGGCACAAAAACTATCCCGTGGCTACCTGCGGGCATGCAAGGTCGAGACGACTAGAGCATCAGTGCACTGCTGGCAAGTTGGTCGCCGCTTCCTAATACGGGTCCTCGGTAGAGCCTGGCTCGGTAAAATCGCTTCTCAGCAACTATCACTCAACCACACCGTCTAATACCACAGCGAATACTACATCGAATACTCCGTCTAAGTGAACGGGCTGGGTATTTATACCGGCGTCGACCGCCGCGCTCCCTCGTGGCAGGAGAATAGCAAAGTTAATTATGCTAATTTTACGTGATGTGCGTTGACGTCATTCTTAACTGATGGTATGGCGTCATCGTTGGATGAATGACGTCGTTCGGCTGGCATATCGCTGGTCATGACGCAACTGGCGTCTGACGATGCTTACACATTGCTGTGGAGGTGGGAAATGATATAAATACATCGCTCCTGCTACGTGGCTGGAAGGTTAGGGGAAGAAGAGGAAAGCTAATCGGGATTTTCCCTAACAAAAACACGGTAAAATCGCCAAGTTGGAGCAAAAAAAATCCAAGATGGCGGACGTGCACACAATTATTAAGTAACGTAATATTAATTTGAATATTATTTTAGGTGCTTAAAATAATTAAAAAAACATTCTTTACTTAAAATCCTTTTTTTATTTTTGTATTTTTATTTCATCTCTTACTCTAATTTTGAGATACCAATGTGTATCTATAAACGTTTGTCAATTGTAAACGTTTATATTGTAAACGTCTATATTGTAAACGTTTTGTCAATTAAACGTTTCTCCAAGTGACAAACGTTTAATCTATATCTATCTATATATATAAAACAGTTCCGTAACTGACTCATTCATTCACTGACTGACTGACTGACATAAAACGCACAGACCAAACCGCTGGACCTAAAGGGCTGAAATTTTGCATGGCGATTCTTCTAATAGTGTAGGGGTGCATTAAGAAAGATTTTTCAAAAATTCTTCTTAGATTTTTTAAATTAAATTTTTAAGCTGTTTTTTAAACTTTTTTTACGTTTGCATTTAAAATAATACATTGAGGGTTATAAAATTTATATCACGAGAAAGATCCTAAAAATTCCTTTAAAATGAAATTTTTTTCGAATCTTTACCTCGATTTTCTGATTTTTGGTGAATTTTTAAAGATTAATTTTTAGAATTTAATTTATTAAATGCTGATCACGTGATTTCTTTTTCTGGTACTTTAAATAAATTTATCGTCATGTGCATAACAGCTAAATAGACAAAAAAAAATATTTTTTCTTTCTAATGCAGCAGACGATTAGATATTATCCAAAAAAATATCCCTTACGATTTTTTTATAAATATATATATATATATATAGATAGATATTTTACATCAATTGTATACATTGATCATCGCATTTATTATAAATATATATATTTATTTTTTGGCATAAATTGCATACGTTGACCGTTGTATTTAATTTGAATGTACTCCGTAGCGAAGCGCGGGTTTTCAGCTAGTTTAATATAATTTTAGAAACCCTGAAATTAGATACAAATGTCACAAAGCATAAGTATGAGCAACTGAAATTTTAAAAAAGGAATTTCTTTTATGGTGGAATTTATTAAATGTATTTATAATATTATGCCATTTAAGATAATTAATTAAACTTTATTAATTTATCTTAGAACTTACAGAAATATGGTCCTTGAGCTAAAGGGATGATTCAGTTTGTTTGTTTTTTAAATCTAGATATTTAAAAAAAAAATTTTTATAATAGTCCTAAACAGGTCTAAACATGAATTTGAAAAGCCACATAATTTTACTGTTTGCCATTCTTTAAAAAAGAATACCCATTTTAGTATACTTTCTACTTTTATACTATACATATTAAGAAACTGTTATAGGTTACATATAGATACACTAGAATATCATCGATAGATACAAATTATGTAATACATATTATACAGAAACAAATCTAGAAATAAGCAAAAGTTTAAAATTTTATTTTCTTTCTCTTGAACCTTACTATATTTTACCATTAATGATTACACATATTTACTAAACTAGGAGACTTTCTATCAACTTTACAAAAGCAGAACACTTTTAAATACAGAACTAATTACATAGCATTGATCAAAGTTTATTTTAAAAAATCAGGCGAACATTTTCATCACTTTAATTGTATCTAGAATATCACAAATACATAAACTTAATTCTTGGGTATGTGTATTTATTTTCAAGGATGTAGTAAATAAACTCACATAAAAGATATTTTTCTAAATAGGATTCATCTTCTAGATGGCCCAGTATCTAATATAGAAAAACACAAAGAATCTAATTGAATAGATTAAAAAGTAATTAACATTTTGATACATGAAACTTTTGTTTAATGCATATAAAACAACTTAAATAGTCCTATTTTCCAAAATTATGCTTTTAAAAATAATATTCTTTATAAATGACTTTTGAATTGATTATGTTCACAGTTTTATACATTTATATTTTGCATCAATTCAAAGAATATATAGCATCTTAACCTAACATTACTGTAGTTTCTTTTTATTTTTTATACCATAGAAATATTCTTCTTAATCAGAATGACTCTTAAGATGTCGTCTTAACTGAACATTTAATGCAAAAGCTTTCTGACATACAACACAAGAATAAGGCTTCTCACCAGTATGAGTACGAAGATGTACATTTAAATGACCTTTATAGCTAAACTGTCTTTGGCATACTTCACAAGTAAATGGTTTTATTCCAGAATGAACCATAAGATGTCTTTTCAATTGTTGTTTTTCGATAAACTCTTTTGGACATAAATTACAAGCATAATCTTTTTTACCAGAGTGGATCCGAAAATGTAAATCTAAATGAGTTTTGCGAGCAAACTTTTTCTGACATGTATCACAGCTGTATGGCTTTTCACCAGTATGCGTGCGTAAATGTGTATGCAACTGGCTTTTAGATATAAATCTTTTTTCACACATGTTACAAGGAAATGGTTTCTCTCCAGAATGTATTCGAAGATGAACTTTTAAAGTGCTTTTCTGTCCAAATTTACTGTCACATAAATTACAGGCAAATGGTTTTTCTCCAGCATGTCTCACAACATGAGTCATAAGATGGTCTTTTCGAGTGAATCGCTTGTCACATAAGTTACAAGCAAATAACCTTTCTCCAGAATGACTTTGAATATGAAGCTTTAAATTATAAATTTTTGTAAATCCTTTCTGACAGATATTACAAACAAAATTTTTTTTTTCAGCATGTATCAGTTGATGTCTTTTCAAAAGGGGTCGTTTAGCAAATTTTTTACTGCATATGTTACACACAAATTGCTCTTCTTTAGAATGAGATTGAAATTCATTAATAATACCACAATTTTTGGCAGTTTCACTGCATTGAAATTCATTAATAATACCACAATTTTTGGTAGTTTCACTGCACATATTGGGTTTGTATGGTGTTTCTTCAGAAGGTTTATCAGAAAGGGTTTTCATTTCATTTTCAAATAACATGCTGAATGTAATTTGTAAACACTGAATAAAAATGTAAGAAGACGATAAAGGCCCAGATTTTGTAGTCCTACTAATTAATCTCGTAATTAATTGAAATGTATAACACAACAAAGCGGACAAAATATGAGGTATGATAACTTTAAAATAATCATAACCTAAATAGGTTTCTATATTTTATAAGCAGAAGATGAGTTACAGGATTGCTTGACAGCCACCCCGAAGTGGTTTTATTTCTACAAAACAAATGACAGAAAGAAGCAGTCGCATAACCACATAGGGAATCAATCGAATCGATACATATGTTTAAATAACAAAAACATTGATTCAGATAACAATAACAAAAGTTAAACTGTGTAATATTCCCCCAGAAACCTTAATAGTGAGTGGCTACATTACCTGGGCCTAGCCCTAAAATTTAGAGATTTTTATGTCAATTATCGCATGGAACTGTAACAAACCATCCAGAAATTTGTGCGACTCCAACAGAATTCTAGCGTGCAGCAGTTGTTTATACCCAGCAGCCAACGTGATCACAGAAGTAGACTGCTACTCTGTGATCACAGGTCATAACAGCTCTAACCCATTATCCAATGATTTTTTGTTTCTGCTTTGTTTACAGGAAGAAGAGAGACGAGGGGTTTGTGACTCCGTGAGATACACATGAGCTCATCTGTCGGTGCTTTCCATTTTTTCTCCACTACCGGTACCAGTGGCGCCGGAAGAGTCAAATATAGAGGGGGGCAAAGTAAAATAGATTAAAACTTTTACACCTTTATTATTAAAAATACATATATACGGTTATAAAAAATAAACTTTTATGTTATTTTTTCTAATCGGAGAAAAGTATTGAGAGATTTCTTCTGTTTTGAGAAAATCTATTAATTACTTTTTCAACAAATGTGTCTTTATTTTTACTCACAGATTCTCTGTGAACGCTAAGCATACAGAGACCAGAAAGTCTCTCTAGAGACATGGTTGATCTCAACCAGGTTTTTACCCGTCGAAGCGTACTAAAAGATCTTTCAATTGTTGTTGTGGTAGGAGGTAAGGCTAAAAAAAATTGTAACGGTTTTTTGATGCAAGGAAAGAACTGGCAATGTTTATCTATTAATTCAACAACCTCGAGATCAGTCTCAGTATTGTTACTTTTGACTTTTGAAACCCACATTTCTTTCCAAGTTTTGGCTTCACAATTCAAATTTTCAATTTCATACAGTTTTGAGATGTTATGAATGTTTGATTTTAGCAAACTAAAGGTTTCTGCCTGTATTATTAGTTGCGGGTGGAAAATAGACAGAGCAAATGCACTATCCGTCTCTTGGGAAAATCGGACTTCAATGGACTGTATAATTGAATCCAGATATGGAGTAAATAAAGAAATTCGATTGCGAAAGTGGAACAATAACATTTCCTTCTAGTGCTTCTTTATCACACAATTTAATTACATTGTGTATTACACGTTTACAATCACTACGGAACGGCTTATTCTGAGCAGTTGTGTTGGGTAAAGGATCCATTAATTTTAATATAATTGTAGTATAATGTATTTTATCTCCTGTGGCAACACTTGATTTTGTTTTCACTTTTGGCAACACTTCTGTGTTGCTTACATTGATGTAACAATGTAGCTTTATCACCTCGTGGTTTTCCAGTTGATTAAAGCCTAAATCTAGGTTAATATGCTGCCATTTCATTTAACATTTCACTACAATTTAATCAACTGAATTTCTCGCATCCCCACATCGCTCGATTCTGCAAAAATGGAACAACTTTTGAAACCCGAAAGATTTGATACTGATCCCACGTGCACGGGTGCCGAATCGAAGTGGAAACATTGGAAAAAGACTTTCAATAATTTTCTTGGCCAAGTTACCGGAATTACAGAAGATGGTAAGCTACAATTATTGTGTAATTATATCTCTGCTAATGTTTTTCGATACATAAGTGACTCTGAAAACTACTCCAACGCTATCGAAGTACTCGATTCACTATACGTTGCAAAACGAAACGAAATTTTTGCAAGACACTGCTTAGCGTCTAGAGCTCAACAAACGGGAGAATCTATCAACGAATACCTCCAGATATTGAAACAAATGAGTAAAGACTGTGAATTCAAAGCTGTAACAGCAGACATATACAAAGACGAATACATAAGGGATGCCTTTATACGAGGTCTTAAGAGCTCGCGTATCCGGGAAAGACTTTTGGAGAATACCACCATTACATTAGAGAAGGCTTTTGACCAGGCTAGGTCACTGGAGCTAGCCGAGTTACACTCCGCATCATATTCAAATACGACGAATTCTATTCCAGTGTCCGCTGTTGAACATAAAGATGATGACTTGGAGGAGACCCCATCGACTTCAGCTGCCTTAGCACGCTCAGAAAAGTGCTTTTTCTGCGGTAACGAACGTCACCCAAGGAACTCTTGCCCTGCCAAAGATGTAATTTTAGAGGATGTGGAAAGAAAGGGCATTACCAACGAGTTTGTAAATCTCTACCTACTCGCTCTTCCACTAATGCTACAGCTTCTACACTGTTTTTGGCTTCTGCCTCAACAGCTCCTCAATGCCTCCAGAAATCCATAACCAAAGTGTTAGTGAATGATGTGGAACTAAATGCATTAATTGATACAGGTAGTTCTCTCAGCTTTTTGAACGAAAATTTTGTAAAAAAATGTAGAATAAATGTAAAACCATACTTTGGGAAAATAACTATGGCCAACTCATCCTTGAATTCAGATGTTACGGGATGTGGCTCACTAACTCTAAAGATGCAGACTCATATATACCACAATATTGAGGTATTAATCATGAAGAATCTGTGTGCGGATTTCCTGATAGGACATGACCTTCTGAAGAGCCACTCTTCAGTAGAAATCGAATTCCATGGTGACAAACTGCCTCTTAAAATCTGCTCGTTGGCCACTGCCAGAGTTCCAGCCGCATCTTTATTCGCCAATCTCACACCAGATTGCAAACCAGTCGTCACAAAATCCAGACGGCAGACGGAAGCAGATAAGATATTCATTGCTGCTGAAGTGGAGAAATTGCTCAAGGAAGGGGTGATTGAACCTAGTAACTCACCATGGCGGGCACAGGTTTTTATAGTCAAAGGAGAAAATCACAAGCCTAGAATGGTAGTTGATTACTCCCAAACTATTAATAAATTTACAATGCTGGATGCCTACCCACTCCCAAAAATTGAAGAGATGATACATAACATATCCCAATTCAAAGTGTTTAGCTCCATTGACCTCAAGAGCGCCTACCATCAAGTACCTATCTTAGAGTCGGACAGGCAATTTACAGCCTTTGAAGCTGCAGGAAAACTCTACCAATTCCGACGAATCCCTTTTGGCGTTACTAACGGTGTCCCAGCTTTCCAAAGAAATATTGATAATATTATCAAGGAAGAAAAACTCAAAGGCGTTTTTCCATACTTAGATGATGTAACAGTTTGTGGTAGGGACCAACACGAGCATGATCAAAATTTTCAGAAATTCTTGAATGCTGTTAAAAGATATAACCTCACACTAAACCCAGATAAATGTCAATACTCAACAAAATGTGTCAGAATACTAGGATATCTTATTGAAAATAGAATTATTAAACCTGATCCTGACAGGCTAGCACCACTTATGAATTTACCTATCCCAAATGACATGGCAACCTTACAAAGAACTCTTGGTATGTTTGCACATTACTGTCGCTGGATTCCAAGATTCTCAGAAAAAATTCGCCCTCTTCTGACAAAAGCATTCCCACTCTCTGAAGAAGCTGTGAGAACATTCAAGTCAATCAAGGAAGATGTTGCAGAAGCTTCTTTGTCTGCAATTGAAAACAACATCCCATTTAGAGTTGAAACTGATGCTTCGGAATTTGCCATTGGGGCAACTCTCAGTCAAGGAGAACGTCCCATAGCCTTCTTTTCAAGAACACTTAATGCAGCTGAGCAAAGGCACTCTTCTGTCGAGAAAGAGGCTTATGCCATCGTGGAATCCATAAGAAATTGGAGGCACTACCTGATAGGAAGACATTTTGAAGTCCTCACCGACCAGAGATCTGTGGCTTTCATGTTTGATCAGTATCACTCAAGCAAAATAAAAAACAAAAAGATTATGAGATGGCGACTGGAATTAGCTAACTTCAAATTTGATATAATTTATCGTCCAGGTAATCGGAACACTACTGCAGACACAATGTCAAGAATTGCAGCAAATATCTATCCAGGAACAGAAACAAACCTCAAACAGTTGCACAATAGCTTATGTCACCCTGGTATAACACGTATGCATCACTGGATTAGAGCTAAAAACTTGCCATTCACATTAGATGACATTAAAAGAATGACTAATTCATGCCCTGTCTGTAATGAGCTGAAGCCTCGTTTCCATAGGAATGAGGGGCAGTTAATAAAGGCAACTTCACCATTTGAGAGGCTTAACTTAGACTTCAAGGGGCCCCTACCTACCTCATCTAAGAATCGTTTCCTTCTGACTATAGTAGACGAATTCTCAAGATATCCTTTTGCATTTCCTTGTACAGATATTTCTGCTGCAACCATAGTAAAAGTATTAACTAATGTATTCTCCCTCTTTGGGACACCAGCCTATATACATTCCGATAGAGGTGCTTCATTTATGTCACATGAACTGAAGTCTTTCCTCACTTCCTTAGGGGTTGCTACTAGTAGAACCACTGCTTATAATCCACAAGGCAATGGGCAAGTCGAAAGATATAATGGGATTATATGGAAGACAGTACTTTTAGCCTTGAAAACAAAAAGTGCAAGGACAGAAGATTGGGAAGAGGTGCTTCAGCCAGCTCTCCACTCAATTAGATCATTACTGTGCACTGCCACCAACGCTACTCCTCATGAGCGTATGTTCACTCACCCTAGGAGATCCTTCAATGGTCGATCCTTGCCTACATGGTTAACCCAGCCAGGTCCTGTTTTAATGAAAAATCATGTGCGGCATACTAAATATGATCCTACCGTGCTAGAAGTTGAACTAATTGAGGCTAATCCAGACTATGCATTTGTTAAGCTTCCTGATGGACGTGAGTCAAGTGTCTCTGTTCGACATTTGGCACCCAAAGGTGACTCTGCAGCCAAGCTCAACACGCAACCCATCCATCTTCCCCATACTGATCCTTCAGATCCTCTAGAGGATGACAAGGTTTCCCTAGACAATGATCAAGATACCACCATGCCAGAGATCAACAGTCCTGATCTCCCTAATGTGGATTCTATAAAGCCTACCCAGAACAATTCCCTATCTGCTCGACAGAGACGACCACCAGCATATCTTCATGACTATGTGACTTATTAACTTTTTCTGGTAGGGGGTGAATGTAGTATAATGTATTTTATCTCCTGTGGCAACACTTGATTTTGTTTTTACTTTTGGCAACACTTCTGTGTTGCTTACATTGATGTAACAATGTAGCTTTATCACCTCGTGGTTTTCCAGTTGATTAAAGCCTAAATCTAGGTTAATATTTTGCCATTTCATTTAACATATAACATAATAAAAACATCACATAATAAAATAACAGACGAGGAAAAAGCAAGCAAGTGCAGTTAGTAACCGATTCTAAAGAATGTCGAGAGAATACGAGACTTTTCCCCCTCCTTCCTCAGCAGCCTTACCTACAGCGCGAATAGAATCGTCTTGGCACTATACCAACCGTGGTTCTTCGTACTGTGGTCGGACAGTACCTACCTCTGGACAATCGACTGTTCTTTCAATCAACGTCAGGGTGCAATCCTTTTCCCGTTTCAGCGCGACGCATCCGGTTGTTTTGTACATTGAAATTGTTCAAGCCGATCTCCCCCCATGGGCAGGTTTTCTGACCTTTCTTTGCGGCCACTCCTTCTCTGCTGAAAACGAAGCCCCAACATGACAACAAAAAACCGTTATTCAATGTCTATTGCCATCCATCACAACATTGTACCCCTTTCAGGGGCTCGACCGTGCAGGCCAGCCTCCGCACAATGCCGGTGAAATCCGCACAAAGTCCCCTTGCTGACGTTGCACCTTCTATTGTTCAACTGTCCCGTGGGGCACGTTCTGGACGTTACACCTTACAACTCAAATTTGTAGCGTAGCACTTATGAAATGTCTTAAAGGCCCTATCACACGTCAACGTGTACGCGTTTCAAATGCATCGGATTCAAAATTCCCTTTCGCGATGCAAAAACATTGTGTAGGGTTGCTTTTGAATCGCAAAAGCAAACGTCTGGCATTGGCGTTTAAACGCACTTGCGTACCTGAAATTGGCGATTAATCGCTCCTGCGTATATGGAATGACGTTTATCGCGCTTGCGTTAACGAGTGTGAGGTTGCAATTTAGTATTCAGTTTTGTTAGGCTTTATGATTTTAAATGAAAATTATAATATTTTACGAGCGCTAGCTAGGTAGAAACAAAAATTTCAATTTTCTAGGGGGGAGGAACTGCCCTCCCTTGCCCCCCCCCTTTCCGGCGCCTCTGACCTATACGATAGTTGACTGACTCTGAGGGGAAATTTTTCTTGCTCATGAGTGAATCGGCTATGGCACCCGGATCGCCGGAGAGTTCGGACAGTGATATCCATGCAAATAACATGGATTCGGAGAATATTTCGGACAATCTTGTGGATAATAACTGTGTTGGTGATAAAAAAAAAACTGTGTGTGGCCAAGACCCTGTGGACCTATACAGTGGCGCACCCGGGGGCCGAGCAAAGGAATCTTGCTCCCCCCCCCCAAATAAATAGAAATTGTATTATGAATATTGAATTTGCATTATAAATATTTTTATCCATTCAACTCCCCCCCCCCCCCCTCCAAGATTAAATCCTGGGTGCGCCACTGGACCTATATAATCAACTCAAGACCAAGCTGGAATCGTTCCAGACTTTCTTTAAGGACAATTACAAGCCTGAATGGGAATTCTACGAACTTACAAAGAAATATCTCTTATTCTTGGACGATGTGCTCAAACAAGCAGAAAATGTGAAGACATCTGCCGGGTGATTACTGCTTTTGATTGTATTGAGAAGGTGCGCGAAAGTAGAACTTTTGATATTTATGAATATACTAACTTAGATTATTTTATTACATAAAATAAGAATAATTCTAAAAAGATAAATGGGAATTTCTCTACATTTAACATAGTCATTACTGTTATTAATGACGAAATTAAATTAGCAAATAGACACGCAGTTAAAAGATAGAGATCTGCTGAGGGGTTCCCGGAGACCGCTAACAAGTTTGTCGCACTAATGAATGAGGATGATAATAATAACACGCAGGATACTAATAATAGCCGGGCACATATTAGACCGGCGGCTAAACGATATCACATATATTACGAATCCTCAACCAATTACAAACAAGTGCTTAATCATATTAAGACTATTGTCCTAGCTGCCGAGTCAGTAATGGCCGGTAGCTTAATTCATCTAATTTTTAATGATGTAAATGATTACAGGAGTATTCAAAAGCTACTGACCGACCACAATGTTCCACTAAGATCCATAGATCCCAGATCAGAGAAATGAAAAAATCTTAATTCGCGGCCTTCCATCCTCTACAGATAGCCGTATGGTTGGACACGAGTTTTTAGTTTCCTGCTTTTACTGAGTCGTCTCTCTTTCCCCGTTGCAGAGTCGCTTCTACGCTTCACCAGAAAACTACCCCTTGTTATCTGGCTCGCTCGGACGCTGTCCTGCGCGCATGGCTGATGGCGCTGTCATTGTCATTGTCTTTCGCACTGTGCGAGCATCGATCCTTCCCCTCCGATGGAAGCCTACCGCAGCCCTCTTCATCTCGTCGCTGTTTTGCGGAGGAGTTAAGCTGGCGTGCCTGCTGTTCAACATGGAAAGCAAAGTGCCCAATAGAAGAAACATACTTCGATCATGACATCTTACGGTCGGAGGTAAACCGGGGGTCTTCGACTCCTCCCTAAGTACTCTGTCAACTACATGACTTTGACTTTGACTTTGACTTCAATTACACAGGTCTGCAAAAAAAATATTTTTAAAAGTTGTTTATACTTTGATAACTGATTTCTATGTATTTTTCAGTGCTGATTTCAAAAATGAAATCCATTTTTTTTCTATCATGTCAGGTTATCTCACAAAAAGAGTGTGTATTTTGGATGAAAAACTCAATTTTTTCGCAATTTTGTGCATTTTTTCTAAAGGTTCTAAATTTTAATAAACAGATAAAAGATGTCATGGTTTATATTTACACAACAGAATAATGAAAAGAGTGCATAACTATAGAGTCAAAAGTCCTTGTAGAAGCGCTTTTGCTTCACATCAAACCTTCTTTTATTGCTCTTCCTGCTGTGGACAGATTGAGGATCATCCCTTTTTAATATCCAGCAGTAATCCGCTATCATGTTAATGTTCCATTCTCCTTGGTACCTTTTTTCCCATTTCCTTGATATCTTGATGGAATCTTTTGCCCTGCTCTTCACTGACATCACCAAGATTTGCAGTGAAGAAGTCAAGGTGTGAGTAGAGAAAATGAACTTTTATGCTCATATTACAACCCAGCTTCATGAAGTTGTCTAGCATGTCAACGACGATTGACTTGTAATTTGGGTCCTTTTCGTTTCCCAGAAAACTGGTTAAAACTAGTTTAAAAGATACCCATGCTGCTTTTTCTTTTGTTTCCATTTTTTTCTCAAAGTTGGCATCCCTCATTAGTTTTCTGACGTCAGGTCCGACAAACACTCCTTCTTTTATCTTTACCTCGCATAACCCAGGAAACTGCTCACAAAGGTATCCAAAAACATTCCCCTTCTTTTGGCAATGCCTTGACAAATTGTTTCGTTAAACCCAATTTAATGTGTAGTGGTGGAAGTAATACCTTTTGGGGATCTACAAGACTCCCCCTCTCAACATTTTTAACTCCAAACTGCAAGGATTTTCTCTGCGGCCATTCTTTCTTTATATAGTGTTGCTTCCTGTCCCGACTGTCCTATTCGCAGAGAAAGCAAGGGAACTTTGTGTAACCACTCTGTTGACCAAGCAACATTGAAATCACTTTTAAATCGCCACAATTCGTCCATTTATGATCTGAATAATACGTTTTGTTTAAAACCAGCTCAATATTTTCAAAACATTCTTTTAGATGTGGTACAGTGGAAGGTGGTGAGAAGGAGGAAGGCGGGAACGTACAAGCACTGACACGAAAGATGCCAGCGGGGGAGATAGTAAGGGGAGAGAAGGTCGACAGACAGGCACTAATAGGAAAGGGATGCAATTTTAACCGTATTACTCTAGTTTTAGTACGACTGTCCAGTATATATAAGAATATCTATTTCATTGCAAACGCCTTAAAACTTTCTCACATTACTTTTTAAAAGTGTTTGTAAGCAAAATATAACAGTTTCTTTGGAAATATTTGAAATTTTGTCTAAACTCATAGTGAAAACCTTCGAAAACCCTATCGGGTATGTTCATTTTAAGCAGGGCCCGATTTAGAAAATTCTTGACTATAAGCACAACTCGGGATGGGGGGCCCCTAACACTGATGTGGGCGTAAAATATCCAAAATTGACACACAAAAAAATAATCATAAATCATTGTGTACCATTTAGTACCATTTTACCAAGAATTGGCTATTTGAAGCGTAGAAGCCTAGAACATTATCAAATAACAAAAAGCAATACAACATACGAGCAATACAACATACGCATTACAACATACAATACAATAACAAAAGCAATACAACATACAACATGTATTAACGTCATCATTAAAACACCAATACAATGCAATCAGAAAAACATATTAATCTCTTATATATACTATAACATACATATGATGAATTTATTCATATAGCTATACATATGATGAACCGATCAATCAAATTTGAAAGGATATATAAAAAAATTGCTATTAAAAAAGGTAAAATTTAAAAAAATTGAATTGGGAATTTTTTTTTAAAATAAAAATTTTGGGGGGCCTCTAGGCCCGGGCCTACTGGGCCTAATGGAAAATCAGGGCCTGATTTTAAGCATGTCTTTAAACCGTTGGCGTTGCTTGAATTGAGTATGGAAAGCCTCCAAATGTTGACAATAGATAAGCATGCCTTCATAATGATTTTCTACTGCTAATAAATGTGAAAATTGGTTGAATTCCCCCTCTCCCTAAATATTTTTTTAGTAGAAATCAAACGCGGAAATCCCAGTTTTTTTGTTTTTTTTAAACTCATCACCTTGGAGTTTTTGATTTGCGTCATTGAGTCTATTAGACAAGTCTTTCAAATTAGGCCATGTCACTTTTTGAAGTTGACTGAAATAGTTTCACCGACTGAAAATTTTCACTCGCATTCGCTTGACGATACTGGAATTGTTGACATTGTAACTGTTAAAAGTAATAACTTTTATGAAACTATTTTTTTCTCACAAATACACCGATGGCCATTAAAATTGCAACACCCTGAAGGAGGGATAATACAAACGTCAAATTCGCATGACAGGAAGAATATGCTGGGATATGCAAATTATTAGCATTTAAGTGCAATCGAACGACGCAGGAGGGAGAAACAGCATTTCAAGCTCTGTATAAAAGGAAAGTTACGCACCAGGTTTCTCATTCGGAAATCGCATTTGAATGTTGGTTGTTTGCAAGAAGATCGTGTTATGCCTCGTATAAGAAGGAGAAACGGCTATCATCACGTGTCGAAATTCGATAGTGACAGGATCGTGGTCTATCGAGAGTGTGGTTTATCGTTCCGCGATATTGTTACTCGCATTGGTCGGAATTCAACGACTGTCACGCGAATATGGAATGGATGGGTTCAAGAGGGTCATACCGAACGCCATGCAAGATCTCAACGACCTCCCGAAACTAACGTCTGAGAAGACATACATGTTGTCAGGTCGACCTTGCAGGATGGTACAGCCACGCCACGGACCTTGAGTCAGGAAATGGGCTTGTTTGCAGCACGACCAAGTATCCGCACGAGCAATGCGACCGCGTCTGGAGCAGCACGGACTGTCCGCACGGTGACCATTATTGCGGCTGCCCTTTATACGAGACGAGCATAGAGACGCGCGGTGACAGTGGTGCGCCCAACGACAAAACTGGATACAGGAGTGGTACCACGTCGACGAGTCCCGGTTCTGCGTGCAGCATCATGATGGAGGTATCCGTGTCTGGAGTCACCGAGAAGAATTCACGTGGCCCGCTTGTATTTGATATCGTCCTACGGGCCGTGCACCTGGTGTGATGGTATGGGCAGCCATTAGGTACACGACACGAATACCTCTTGTTCGCGTCGTCGGTCATATGAACAGCCAGCGTTACATTTCTGAGATCCTAAGGTGGCTGTGCCCTATATTCGAGGCCTCGGAGACGTCATCCTTCAACATGATAATGTAAGACCGCATAGTTCCCGTCGTGTCCTGACTTACTTCGACACAGAGAGTGTGCGACTGTTGCCCTGGCCAGCACGTTCTCCAGATCTCTCCCCCATTGAAAACACCAGGTCATGGGTTGCTTAGAGACTCGGCTGCCATCGCTCCTCAGCCACTACGATCGATGAAGTGTGGCATAGACTTGAAACAGCATGGAATGATTTGCCCGTATCTGTCATCCAAGCCCAGTTTGACTCGATGCCTAACCGGGTTAGAGCCGTATACGTACAAAAAGTAAAGTATTGTTATTTGCTTTCCTTCCTGGTGTTTCAATTTTAATGGCCAGCAGTGTAATCACAAAATCAACACATAATTTCTCTCATTCAATTTAAATTTAGTAGATAGTTATCGCATTTCGTTCTCTCCAAATGTTAATAGCGATGCAATATTATCAGGCACAATTTCATATTAAGTATTTTAGCCGCTCGTACTAATTCAGCATTTTCACGTTAAAGCAATCAATTTTCCTATGAATTCTTCAAAGTTTCATAAAATTTTTCTGGATTGATCGGAGAGTCATTTTTACAACCTCTATAACGAAGTTCAACTCCATGAAAACTTCAAATTTTGACCGCTCTACAGAATATCTGTTGTATGATCCAGGAGTCTTTTGTCTTTCTTCAAAAACCTGTACTACAGTTTTTATTTTTTCATTCGCCTTATACAAGTCAAGATCAAGGTCTTGTAAATCGAAGCTGAATTCACTCAATTCTTGAAGAGCATCACATATTAGTCTTAAATCTGTGATAAATTATGTTGTAGTTTCTTTTCTAATCCTTCATATGTACATCTTTTTTTAGCATCGCTCGTATAATCAGTGTTCGCATATTGAAAATGTTTCACCAAAGCAGATAGTTTTTCAAAACTGCAGAAACTGTTCGAAAACTTGATGCGACCCATCGCGTGGTTAAAATGCGACTAGCTCTAGTTCACTCCAGCTAACTCGCACACTCTTTTAGTTATCTAGCATTTCCTCAAGATACTTTGTACAATACAAACTTATCAATAAATGATTTGAATCTCTCAGTACCGGAAACAGGTTTAACAGTATCATTAACAGATAGTTTGAGTCTGTGATTAGCACAGTGCCAAACTATCAAAGAGGAAAATCGATCTCTCATTCATTCCTCCTTCGGTTACTCCTTCTTACCCATTAGAACTGCTGCACCGTCACATGTAATACTTACTAAATTATTATATAAGAAATTTTATGGCATACCTTGTTTCTCAAGATATTCAAAAAAGGAATTATAAATACCTTTTCCTGTTACACTTTCAAGTTCAACTAAATCTAGATACAAGTTTACTGCAGTTTACCAAAATTTAATTTCTCAACAAGCAGTCACTTGAGGGGTAGAAAGTAACGACAGTGAGGGTTAACGGAATCTCAGCCCTATCGTCTGGCCAATGGCTAGGATTGTCGTCAGTCATCTCTTACTCTTCGTCAAATATCAACAGTTGCCCCAAGGAAAAGCTGTCAGTGATGGAAAATGTGACTCTGTCTCTTCAGCATTGATGTTTAATACAACAGCACGAAGAGAATGGAAGTACAAATGGGGCAAAATACAGAATGAGGGGTACTTCCCATGATGCTCAGTAGACCAAAAATGGAAAATTAAATCACTGGATACGTAACAAGTACAGTCCGACCACGGAAGCTAGGTCCCTGGAAGCTGTTACGCATGCGCGAGAAAAGCTAGTCTACTTAGAAAATAGGGGAAAACGTCATATTTTCGGATGTGTTTGTTTATGAAATACGGAATGTATTTCAGACTGCTTTTTGTCCGCAATTTTAAAGTTATTTTTTAAAACTTTATTTTTGATCGAATATGTGAATAATAATTTCAAAATAATAAAAAGAAAGAAGCAAATCTATTTAAAAAATAGGAGTTTTATAGGAGTGGATATTTTCGGATTACATCACAATCAAAATTATCTAAAGCTACGTTTTCGGTGGTTCTTTTTTTCTGACGTTTCCTCGGAGATTCAAATTTTGGAGTTTCTTCACCCTTTGCTTCTCTGCGTATTCTTTTTACACTGGACATTGATATCCCGGTCATTTCACTAGCTCTCTTTAGGGATTGCGAAAGTGGAACAATAACATTTCCTTCTAGTGCTTCTTTATCACACAATTTAATTACATTGTGTATTATACGTTTACAATCACTACGGAACGGCTTATTCCGAGCAGTTGTGTTGGGTAAATGATCCAGTAATTTTAATATAATAATCAAAATAACAGACGAGGAAAAAGCAAGCAAGCGCAGTTAGTAACCGATTCTAAAGAATGTCGAGAGAATACGAGACTTTTCCCCCTCTTTCCTCAGCAGCCTTACCTACAGAGTGAATAGAATCGTCTTGGCACTATGCCAACCGTGGTTCTTCGTACTGTGGTCGGACAGTATCACAATACATGATTATTCCTACTTAGGTCTTTCCCATACACTCTGTTTCCTGTTTCTGCGGAATGTTTTAGAATTGTCTTGTCTTCTTTCTTTATGCTTTCACCGCCCTCCCAATTATCACCCGAGGCTACTGCCGCCCCCGTCGATCGTTCCTCCGGCCCCCGGGGGCGGTATTGCCCACTTTGGGAACCCCTGCTCTAAATCAACATGTTTTTCGGATGAGACAAATACTTTTGGATAGTCATTTCTGACCGCAACCCACTCCAAAATTTGTCTGTTCTTCGAACTTTAAATTATCCTTCCTTTACGAATTTTTCATATTTTTCAGTACTCATTTTGGACTTAAGGCAGGGCATGTCCTGCAGATATAAGTTGCAAGCTTTAGCGTACAAAAATAATCACTTGCATGAAAAATTGGTATCATTTGATGAACGCCAGAAAGGTGTTCATCAAATGATAGGCACCAATATGATGATATAATGATAGTGGATCCAATCACCTGATCGGTCTGCGCAAATATATTCTTTCATAAGGGATAACGTTTGAAAGTACTGAACGCAGAGGGCTGCAGTTGGGTCATTCTCTTTCAACTGCTTCAAAGTCTTCCTTATTTTAATTTCGATGGCTCGTATATCAGTGTGCCCGTTTATGGTTTCTAGCGATAGTGGTTCAGTAGCAAAATTTCTAAACAACTCATGGAGATTATCGCGTTCCAAACCAGATATGTCCATGCTATCAAACATTATTTTTGCTAAAGTTGTTTGGGTAAATAAATGAGCTAGGACTGTTCTAGCGTATACGTGACCAGACAACATTTTTTCGCTAAAGTTGTTTGGGTAAATAAATGAGCTAGGACTGTTCTAGCGTATACGTGACCAGACAACATTTTTTCTACTGACGTAGGTGCGTATATCAAACTTAATATTTATTTCAACCCACTTCCAGCCATTATGTACCCAATGCAGCCGAAGTATGACATCAAAAGATAGATTCCACCAAGCCTCACAATTCAAAAACCGATAAAAATGGATTGGATATTGCTGCAACTAACTCTCGAGCTTTAATATGCAGAGGTTTGACAAACGTGAGTATGCAAGACTTTTGGTGCACATGCGCGGGTCATCCCCCATCGTGATGGGGATGACCCGCACATCCGCGTCCCAGGTGTCCGCTTCTTTCAAAGTCAATTATCTTTGTCGTGTTAGACTTATGAAAAAATGTAAAAGAAGATTTTGTACAAAATTTAATGCTCTTCAATTTTTGTATTCAGTTGTTTTACATAAAATCAATATTTCTCAAGTTATTTCCAAAAAACCAAAAAAGTCGGTGGGGACTCTGTTTTGGTGACATTTTTAGAAGGAGTTGTCTAGACACATTCCACCGATACTTTAACAACTTTCGATGACCGGTCGTTTTATGCAGCTCTAACCGTTGTTCAATGTGTAAGACCGGATCGTTTTATATAGATTTTACCTTTGTTTCCGAAGTACATTGCAATGAAACGTTCCTATTTTTTAAGGAAAATACGTGCTTTTCCGAAATAATGCAATAAAAAATGTTTATGTATATTGAGTGAAAACTCGCGTATGCAGTGACTCAACAAGAGCACGTGCTGGAACAATGCTATTAAACATTGATTCATGTCTCCGGTTCTCAAGCGCTAGCTGCACAGTGTGAGAACCTTCCAATTGACCAGACCGGTCAAGGTCAAGGTGTTAGTTTCATAGAGCACCAAGCGACGCGACAGCGTCGCATTAAACTCTCATCGGAAATAAGAAAGAAAATCGTAATTTAAAAATTTTCGAACATACAAAGCCGTAGCAACGAATTTAGAAAAGAACGCAGTGGCATATGTCATGAACTGACAAGAGGTCATCGACAAGTGCCGGCGTGGAAATTACCTAAAAAGCACCAAAATGATGGTGGATAAGAGCAAAAACGAATAGTTCAAGAAGAACTAAACCTTGACGATGACAAGAAAATAAAAATAGAAGCAGAAGCTTCGAAAAAGGGGCTAAAAAATAAATTTTAAGATGGAGCGAGCGCTCGAAGAGAGATTGGGGAAACTTGCTCCCTGTCGCCATCTGTTGGCGGAGAGGAAAAGCAAAAGCGAGTTCCCGAGAAAAGGGTGAAATTAGGCGAGAAAATTAACTGACAAAATAAATTTAAAATAAAGAAATTAGGAATAAAAAGGAGTCTGGCGAGAAAAGGAGGAAGTTCGGCTAAGACGCGAGTCCAAATGGGAGGACAGGAGGAAATGACATAATGAAGCGCTGAGCAGTGGCGTAGCGAGGAGGAGGGCAAGGGGGGGTCTATCATGCCCCCCTCATCGCAGAGGGGCGCCAAATGGTCCTTTTAACTAATTCTACATCTTATGCGAGTGGTGCCAAATGGTCCTTTTAACTAATTCTACTTATTATGTAACTATTATTTTTCGGGGGGGGGGGCGCCAAAAATTTATCGTGCCCTGGGCGCCAGTTATGCTCGCTACGTCACTGGCGCTGAGCTGAAAGAATCTCTGAATTTGACGAACGGAAGAGGAGTGAGGAACGGTAAGAGGTTTATTCGAACGAACTGAAGTGGAGTGAGTAACGGTCAGAAAGTGTCGAACGAGTTGACAAGGGTCAGTAAAGTGAAGTTCACGTCGAGTGTGCATGATCCCGGCTCAAGACCGTCCACGTTTATTTATTTATTTATTTTTTTTTTTTGGGGGGGGGGTGCAAAGTGGTTTTTCGTCCTGGTGAATATTCGTCCAAGAGATGACCTACCTTCACGAAAACGTTTCTGTGTGATAAGCGTCCGTGCTGATGAAGTGTTGTCCCTCGTCGTTTGAATGTGAATAATTTTTTTTCGTGATGAATAGCTGTGTTGTTCCGTCACAACACTGACATTCATTCATGTCTCAGGCTTTTGATGTATTAAGTGATGTGAGACTGTGATCCACAGGAGATTTTAGGTAGGGCTCCATTGGGAACAAGTCCATTAGGCAAGGGTCTTTCCACAACTATAACTTTTTAAAATTTAGATGACAGACTAATTTAATTATTAAAAATTACTCATGAAATAAAAAATTCGATAATTTCCTAGCAGTATAAAGATAACGTAAGAGAGTTTTAAAATAAATGTTGTCAAACAAAGCACTTACGTCTGATACTTTGGTTATCAGGGCATTCATTTAGGATTATCAGAGTACGAGCATCACTTTTTTACAACTTATCTTTCTAACGCCCGCCTTTTCCATGCCTTTCCAACACGCATAATAAACTTCGCAGATAATTTCTCTGCTAAATAAAACGATTACTGTCGATTCATCTCTTAGCTCCTTAAACAATTTGCACAAATTGCAAGGGTTTTTTTAATCGTCATTTCTATAAAAACCTTAGGTTTTTTTAGGTGAGTTAGTTGGTTTAGGTTTATTTGGCGCAAGGTCCGGAAAGGACAAGTTGCGCCAAGCGCAAGACAAGAGAAAAAGAAAAATATTCAAATAAGGCACGTTACAATGACGAAATGATGTATAAAGATGATAAAAATATTGATATATAAAGGTGATTAATAATTACAAGATAAAAAGAACCTTTTATATACCATATTTTTAAATTTTCTGTTGAATCATATAAACTTGACAATTCTATCTTTTACTTATATAAAAGCCTAGAGTAGAAATTTGAAGGTAACCATTCCGGGACGGACCAAGTCGGGAACATCTTAACATTGCGACGCCATTTTCTGAAATTTTTCTTGAAAAATAATACCACAAAAGATACATATTTTGAAAGACCTTTAAAAACATGAAAATTTCAAGCGAACATAACTCAAAACTGTTTAGTTTTTGAAATATCTTCAAATTAAAATATCCATTGAAAAGAATCATTTATTCAATTGAGTCATTCACTTGAATTTCGAATTCATTCTACTTCATGGTTTTTCATATTCCCTTTAAATAACTACATTTTTAATGTTTAATTTTAATGTTAATTAAATTGTGTTTCACTTTGCTAATTATTATGCAATTATCATAAATTAATGCCTGCTGTGTGGTGAGTCATTTACTTTTGAAACTATTCAGTTTTGTTTTATTTTATTGTTGTTTACTGCTGTTTAAGTATCGTTTTCAGCAATCTTTCAGCAAATCTTTCTTCATTACATTCCAAAATAGAATCTTCATGCTTTTTTTGTTGGTCCGTATGAACTCTTATGAGAAGGAAACGCTGATCAACATTCCGTCATTTTTTATTCCGTTTTTTTTGATGAATTATCCCATCAACTTGAAAGAAAATGATCAAATGCGTAATAAAAAGGTATCAAATGCATAATCAATCGTTTAGCTCCGGATTTGCAAGTTAACTTGCGTTTAACTTTTCGTTCCCGTCTATAGATGACGGCACCATTCTACAAACAAAATTAACTGAAAATGAATTCAATGCTGCTTAAAGATGGCTAAAAATATTAAAACAATGCATCGTGTTCTGAGCTATTCTAAAAGTTTCAAATGTCTAGCTAGACGGGAAGTTAGTTAAAAATCGATTGCAAGATTTGTACGGGACAAACACACACACAAAGAAACAAACAAACAAACAAACAAGAAAGCGAGTTAATAAAAACATGATAAAAATGATAAATAAAGTTGATAAAATGAGTCAAATGCAAAAGTGATAAGATCATTAAAATTAATAGATAAATTAGCAAAATATAGATCAAGTAAAAATAATAAATCAGTTAATAAATTAGTTCTAAAATCCAACAGTAAAGCATTGAATTTTGTTCTTCAGAAGTTCTCATGAAAATAAATGGTTTTACTTACAAGATACAGTGGATGAATGGCTAGGGCACTGGCATGCGGGAGGTTCGAGTCCCCTTATTGCCATGGATTAAAGAGGATAGATCAGCAAAACACTCTTTCAAAAATGAAACGAGTCTTCCTTTCTATTCACAAATCTAGTATTTGTTCCACAATTATGAGGACCGGTGCTTTCAAAGTAAAACAGCAGGCAGGATGGTTCGTTCAGCAAGGCAAAAGCTTAGACCAATCTCTGCATTGATATACACAAACAACTACCTGGCGAGAATGAAACGAGATTTGCATACAACTTTTCGCTGAACTCATCAGATGAACAGCAGTGAACGAGTAGAAATGTAGTGAGAGCGCTATCTGTTGGCCACATTCCGCTACGTGGATGTTTGTAGCCGTTCGGAATCGGGTACAAATCTAGTCTATCTGTAGTTCTAAAATCTTTACCCTGTCAGCTGAGAGGCACATAGCAAACGTTTGTGATCATCTCACCAGGTATTACACCCATAAATCCCAGACCCGCCGACCCTTGTATTTTACCGCCCGGGAGTCTCCCCTGACTGCTTTCCCCATCCAGAGCCCTATTGCCGGCAAAGGCGGGGTTTTGGGAGAAATGCCTCGATTTTTATAAAATTTCCCCGTTTTTGTACGAAAATTGCTCTTACCCTAATTTACGTAAGAAAAAAGTATCTCTGAAAAGCCCAAAGATTCAGGAATGGCGAGCATTATTTCATATTACATTATTATTTGATCTCAAGTACTTATAAAAAGTTAAAGCAAAAGTACCGCTTATTTCTTCAGTTCAGATATTTGACACGCAGTTAAATATCATGTAGGAAACAAAATTGGCATGAATAGTATGCAAGATGATACGAAGTGTAGAGTTACCTGATATCAAGAAAGGTATAATCGTCGGGTATCACAGAAATGGCCGATCCTTAAGGGACATAGCTAGCGAGCTGAATTACCCAAAATCGACAGTGGCCAACGTGATTCGGAAGTGGAAGGTGAGCGGTGATTGTCAGAATGTGTCCCGAGTCTGAAGACACACGAAACTAGGAGACAGAGACCGACGGCTGCTGTCCAGAGAAATTCGGAAGAACCGCACCCAACCGATGGTCCACATACGCCAGGAGTTTCATCAGGCACCCGGAGTGTTGTTTCGATGAATACCATCCGTAAGGAAGCCCATCTGCTTGGTTTTCGGGGTTGTGCTGCCACCCATAAGCCTCCGATTACAAAGTCCAACCGCGCTGCTCGGTTAATGTGGTGCAAAGAACGTCGAAAGTGGACCGTAGGTCAGTCCGGCTTCTCTGGAGCGACGAATCAAGGTTCACCCTCTACCGTTTGGATGGCAGGGTTTCGATCTGACGTCTGCCTGAAGAACGCCTCCTGCCAGAATGCATTGTGCCCACAGTAATGTTCGGCGGAGGCGCAATTATAGTCTGGGGGTATTTCTCCTGGTATGGACTGGGACTCTTGGTCCCAATTCAGGGAAAGCTCAACGCCGACCCCTACTGCAGTATTTTGGATGACAGTGTGCTTCCTACGTTGTGGCAGTTTTACGGGTTGGACCCATGATACTTCCAGGACGACAACGCCAGCTATTATGTTGCGAGGTCCACCATGGATTGGTATGGTGACAATGGGTTTAACCGAAGGGACTGGCCTGCCCAGAGCGCAGACCTGAACCCTATCGAAAACCTCTGGGACGAGTTGGATCGCCGAATTAAGGGGTGAAACAACCGTCCAAAATCGGTGAAGGAACTTACATGTCTTGTACAAGAAGAAAATACCTTGTGGATATGACTTGTGGAAAGCATGCCCTGGAGGGTTGAAGCTGTAATTACCTCTCGTGGAGACCTACCAACTATTGAATTTGAATAAATTTTGTTTTTCTTGACAGGCAGGCCAAATACTTATTGGTAGATAGTGCATGTATGTATACCATCATGAAATGATTATTATAGTGATGGTAAAATATAATGATAGAATTCTGCACATAATGCTGCCAGAATAACTGACAGGAATGACAGGAACATACAGGAAGGCAGCCAGAATAACTGACGAGGAGATAAGGAAGGGACAATATCTGATGAAAACTTAGTTAAGGGCTATTTTTGGATGATACATCGTAATAGGAAGGACTTAAATTCTAGAGAAGTCCTCTGGATCTTCCTGCTTACGCCCCTGGTTACATGCGTGTGTGAGAGAGAAAGGGAAGACGAGTAACAAAAATGAAAAGTAAAGGCACGTTGAGAATTATGAGGTATTGACAAATATTAATTAGATTAAGAGAGATCTCATTAATATTAATATGCCTTAATATTTTATTAAATAAAGATTTCGTAAATTTAGGGTGTTTTCGGAAAGTTTCAGATGTGTGTGTGTGTGCGCTCGCAGGTTCATTTAAATTACAACACTTTTCATTTTACAAAATCACATTGACTAGTATCTACCTGTTTATTAAAAATTTTCAAATAAAATAGAAATAGGTTAAAGTAAAGGGTAAATTCCGTATTAACAACAATTTTCTCCGTGCATTTGTTTTACAGTTAAAATAATAAGAGATTATTGCAAATGGCGAGATTAAAAAAAATGAATTGGGTATTTTGCAGAATTGAGAACAAAATAGATACATTTTACAGATAACACTCGCCAGAAAAGGTACGTCACAGGTTTATGATAAAGTATACTTACTCTGTGAATGAAATATGCGAGTTCGTATCGCATCATCGTAGGAGTAGATAAATTTTCCAGGTGTCATTCATAGCTCTCGAACAGGGAAACTCCCTACCTTCTATTGGACGTTATCTGTATCCGTTGATAATGCAAACAAAAATCAACAAGTCTCTCTGTAAACAGACTGAACCACAATCTTTGGGATCGATACAGAACTTTCAGATCCGTGCAATAAAATATGAATTTGCAAACGCCACTCTTCCTGATTGCATTGTTCTGGAAAGCTTAAGTACCGGGACTGTTCAAATGGAACACCAGCATAGGCGTAGCGTCGGGGAGGGGAGGGGGGGCACGTGTCCCCCCCCCCCTCCCGCCCCCAACTTAACTTGAAATGAATTAAAACGTTAATAGAAGTTCAGTTAAAATCGGAAGATTGTAGAAACTTTTAAGAAAGTTGGTTTTTTCCCGCTTTTTCAAACTATGAAACTGAAGATTCCGATTGTCTTTAACCTTAATATAGTTTTTAGTAATGATATGATCTATAGCAAAAATTCGATCCTATATTTTTTTTCTAATTTTATTTATATCAAATTTATTTTTCCCGTTGTATAACTTTTGAACACCACTCAAACATCAATTCTATTGTTATTCAATTGAAAAAAAATCATAATATTTCATATTTTAAGGACCGTCCGGCAGTCAATGTGCTGAAGAGGGCCAAATGAATTTAATTCGTGCCCCCTCCCCCCCCCCCCCCAAAAAAAAAAAAAAAAAAAAAATTAGAAGCACGCTACGCCTATGAACACAAGTATATTACCCCAAAACATTCATAAAAAGAAATCCCGCGGGAAAAATTCAGGAAACTACACAGTGTAACTCTGACTGTAAGCTCAGTACACTTTAAAATTGTGACTTGAAACAACTTCTAAAACGAGATCGCCTGGGTTGAAATCTCTTGAGGGATTTTACCTCCCCAAGCGATGGTTGTATAAATTTAGAAAGGCGAGATAGCTGAAAAATTTCCACTCGACAAAGGAATCTATTTCAACGAATCAATCTCAATGGGACACAAGGTAGCGCAGTGGTAGCGCGTTTGGCTTCGGACTGGAGGTGCTCGGTTCGAATCCCGACGACGCCATTAAATACTTCCGTGTCTAGGCACGTTAAATCCGTAGACCGGAAAGTCCTTCTATAAGGTCAGAGAGGGTGGAAGAACGTAGAACCCACTAGATATCGCCCCTGGGGTCGTTCGGTCTAAATTGTGGCGGCAGCCTATTCACCGGCAGGGATTGAATCCTGGAAGGCCATAGTTGCTATGTCGGGCCCCGTCATACATGGGGAGTAGCTATGTACTTACCCCTTACCCGAATCAGAGGTCAAAGTACTGTGTTGGTGGTCTCCCCCTTCCGGGGGACACGGGTCTCCACACACACAAACACGTGGGTGGTTTAGGACATGTTCACATTGAATCCAGAGCGTTACGTAGCGTCTACTATAAAAAAAATTTAACGCGCTCAATTTATTGACCACTTGTTTTGTCAAACGAATCACAAATCATGTGAACAATCCCGGCTTCGACGAAGTAACACAACGCAACTTTCCGGATGGGTGCAGTGTGAACAAGACCTTACTCGCCATGAGAAGCTAGATGGAACAGGGGAGCCCTCACCTCCGAAGAGGAAACCACAACGAGGGAGAAAAAGGAGACGAGAGGAAAGGACAGAAGGAATGGACAGTTCGCTGAGGTACCACGGGATTGCGACACCCGAGTCTACCTGACGAAGACAAACCTCCTGAGGTATAGGTGTCCGGAGAACCAATCAGATTTCACCTAAGTGGCATGCTTATCGACCTCTGAAAATTTCTAGAACAATCGAGAACGTCTCCAAGGGTATATAAACAGGTGTGGCTTAGATTAACAGTGTTCTTTACTACATGCAAAACCCGCGTTGGAGGGCTTGGCCCAGGTAATGCTGTTGACGCCCAAAATTCAGTGGAATTAACAGTGTTCAGAGCTATTTGAGAAGGTCTGCGTACTTAGAAGCACCAAGGACAGAAAAAGGCTATATTAATTTGGTAAGTAAGAAATTTAAAGAGTTATTTTTCTAATGTCTTTATAAAATACACCATTCTGCAATTGTCTGAAAATCTAACATTTCTAAATTCTTAAATGATTTTAGTAACTTTAATAACTGCTTTTCTTTTAATTGTTCAGCCAAATTTTTCAAAATTGGCATATTTTGAGTTGTTGCAGTTCCTAGCCATTCAGTTAAACATTGATTTTTCACTGATGAGCTCTCTTTTTTTTTATCAACCTAAATGTAAAATACGAAGATTCCCAGTTGCATCAAAAATGGAGGTAGTTTGACGAGTTTCCGCTCGTTTTAATTTTGGGTATTTTTAATCTAACAAAAGTTTCCAAAATTCAAGCGGAGAGTCGAAAAGAAAGTTATAAAGAGCCGCGAGACGCAGTTTGGTCTACCCTCGTATACGAGAATGCCGAACTTGGCTTCAAAAGTTTGATTCATTCAGTTGAAGCTCAGCTGTTCTGTGTGAACTGTTATTATGCCGGTGTATATTGCGTGAAGACTTTCGCTGTAGTCCGACGGGACTGTGTGTTGATATTTGTGACCTATTAAGGATTATAAAGAAATCAAAATAGTGTCGTTGTTATCCGGAAAAAGTCATTTCCAAATATCATCGAACGAAGCACAAAGTATTTTAAAGCCAGTGAAAGGTAAAACTTTGGTTTGAGATTTTCCCGCAGCGAAAGGTGCGACGTCACCAAAACGTGATCAGTTGCTTTGAGCGATTAGGCGGGAAGCGCTAGTAGCTTGATTGCGATTCTCGTAAACTTCCCTCCGATTTCTGAAGCATTGTCCAGCGACAAGTTGTGCCTGTCTTGAAGATTACAACTTTCAAGAACATTGAAAGTTGTTTATTGATAATATCGACGAAGAGACATTAAGAATAAATTGTTTTCTCTGGTGTTTCGATTTAGTTTGCTTTCATGTATGGCAAAAGATAATTCAGATTATTCCTAATGTGATAAAAGATTAATACACAGGTAATTTGAAATATTAGATTAGCATTTTAATAACAAAAAACCGATATGCTCCATGTTTATTCTCAAAATCATTTGAATTGTACGATTTAAAGAACATAGTATCTTTTATTTAATTTAACTGTGCGGTGATTACTGATAAAAATGGATAGAGAAATAAAACAATTAGTTGCCTAATCGATTAATAATAAATGTCAGGATTAGTAAACGAAAAAGTTTACTGTAATAGAATCGCCTTTAAAAGGAATTCTTGTAGAATCGGCTCATTTTGTTGTTGCATATTCACTAACTGAATAACCTAAGAGATTGAATTAATCTGAATTAGCCTTTTTCAATATGTTTTCATAGTGTATAAGAACTTTCTATGATTTTGTTCGATCTTACTTCAATTTGTTAAAACTATCTACAACACTTCTAAGAAGAGGTGGCCGACAAGCCTATTGCAAGTTACCTGTTGCCTGCGATTGTAGTTCGACGACAGTGATCGAGAGGTAGATCATCGAAGGTTTTTTGTTCGATCCCAACCGCTCTAGATTTCTGTCCTTCGCGATCTATTTTCAACATGGACTGATATCAAGCCTACAGTCCTTTTCTAATAAATTTATTTTGTAAATTTTCTTTCTGGTTGAATATTTTGGAGCTTACTTTGATTGCTTTCAAGCAGTTGAACAGCATACATACATAGGTAAGAACCACAAAGGATATAAAATAAAGAAAAGTTATCGAATTTTGGATTATAAAAAATGGAATTATCGAATAACTGAGTTTTTGTCTTCAACAAACTTCATTCCAAAATAAGAGAAATTCTTTTTTTATTTTATTTCGGAATCAGAATGATAACTTTAAACTATAATTTTATGTTCTCACAATAAATAAATAAATAAATAAACTATAGAAATAAATGTCAAGTAACCGTTTTTTGGGTAAAATTATAGTTTAAAGCATGTAAATCTAGTTTAAATTTTTTTTTCCAAAGAGTCAAATACTAAATCAATATCATTAGTATTTGCGAAAATCTACAAATTTTCCCTCACCCCCTTCTTGTTGCAATGTTTGTAAGTCGCCAGTTGAAGATATCTCAACTTTCGCTTCCGAGTTTCCTGATAAAATTTTATGTCGCGCGTTGCCAACGGTCACGATGTCATTCAGTTATAGAAAGAACTCAGTTTCACTTATGGAAAGAATGAGTTTTTCCGGCTTCTTTGGCGGAAATTTGCTTAAGGACCCATCGTACAACTGACTCATCCCACAACCGACGACATCCATAAAGGGAATTTCCCTACGTTATTCCGTAGGAAGTTATTTTTTACGTTTATTTACCAACTGATAAAAACATCGTATACACTATAAATTATTCGGTTTCCCCTTTTTTTCTCGTAAACCAGAACGAATGCCATCGCACTCCGGTAAGTTACTTTCATTTTTCAATACTACATTTTATACGCAGAAATTTAGGTTTAGAAGTGGAGTTCCTTGGCCTGACGGCTTTATCTCCAGTGATCAAGTTATATGTATCAAGGTGGGAGTACTCAGTAGTTAAAAAAATTTTACGATTAGAATTAAAATATTGAGATAAAATTACTCAAGTAAAGGAAACAAAAATAATTACGTTTAAGTTAAGTCAAAACAATAGATTAACTTAAGAGAAAAAAAGAAAGAGTTACAAGTTTAAAAAGTTAAAAAAATAAAAATGAAAAATTTAAGAGAAAAATCTAGTGATCTACGGACAGCAAAAAATTAATAAAGTAAGAGGCTCAGAAAAGCAGAAAACTACATTTTATTAATTACTCATTTTTCTTTTCTTTTTAGGTCTCAAATTTTCTTTCTGGTATTGAAAAGATTTATTAAAAATATAAAATCTGTTATCTTTCGGCAAAGTGATAAGGTTCAGTTTCTTTAGGAGAAATTTAAAATTTCTGCTGAACCTTTCAACATGAATTAAATTAATAAAAATATTTTAATTAAAAATTTAAGACAAAAGGTAGTTTTGCTTTTTAAAAAAACCTCTTTAGTATTATTTCGACCGCAATGAAATCATCATAGTTTGCATTTTAAGTGTGGCAAAAACTTTGTCTCACACTGAGCATTATCAAAACAAATATTAGACACTGTTCTGTTTCATTAAAAAATGGCTGGCTTTTGCTTTTTAGACGTTAGTACGAACACTTTAACTGAAGCTTAAACACGTTCGAGCTTACCCACTAGATCTCGGTATGTCTCGACGGGAATTTCTATCCACTCTTTCAGTAGAATAACTGCCAGAGATGATGGCCTTTGTAGTTTAGACATTGCATTAAGATCTGGTCACCGAGGAGGCCAATCAAACATTTTGCTCTCTTTTTTTAACTAACGACTATTGTACTGAATGCGCTTTGTGGTAGGGACCAGTCGTGCTGAAAAATGTTCCTGTTTGTTCCACAATACAGCTCTGCGTATTGCAGAAAAAGCGTATTTTTCCAGCATAGCCAGGGAGTCGGTATGAACTGAAGTGATAGATTTATGCTAATGTTAATCAGACATTTGTAACTTATCTATGCCTAGGATTTTACTCTCAATTAAATATTTAAATTCTTAAAAGAATGTGCTCAGTTACTATTACTTTCTGTGAAGAACACATCTGCTCGGAAAACAGACGTCGGGTTCGATTTCTGGGCCTTTCTAGGGTGAAATAAAAATATTAGAATACGTGCAGCTTGTTCATTGTCGTTCTGGCATCTCTCGAACAAATTAGTCGGTGCTTAAGTAGACCTCGCAAGTATTATGCTAAAAGAAATTTTTCTAATCGAGTCCAATTTTTTCAGAATTTTTTTTCTAGTTTAATTTTTTTAAACGGTGATTTTAATTTCCTAGTGATAGACATTATTAGTTTAAATCAGCTATTAAAATTAGGCTAAAAATATGAACAACTACGCGTTTTTTGTATTATTATCGAAATTTCATCTTTCCCGTGCAAAAACATTTCAAAAATATGCAATTGCTAGTGTGTCTGGGAAAGTAGTGAGAAAATTTCCTATTGCCTAACACGGGGACAGAAAAATCTGAACGACAACGGATGTGCCGTGAAGTGACGTTGATGCGGGGTCTGGGGCCGGAAGGCTTAGCGGCAGATGTCATAATATAGCTTGTTTATTGCTCCTCATGGTTCAGCTGATCTAATGGCCGTTAGCAGTGGCGACTCGGGCTACAGAGAAGCATCCTCTAAGAAATATCTTTAAAAAAATCAGTATCATTATTTATTTGTATTTTTGAAATGTTACACACACACACACACTCATCTATATATATAAAACAGTTCCGTAACTGACTCACTCACTGACATACAACGCACAGACCGCTGAACCTAACCGCTCTACCTAAAAAGCTTACTTCAAACCGCTGGACCTAAAGGGCTGAAATTTTGCATGGCGATTCTTCTTATAGTGTAGGGGTGCACTAAGAAAGATTTTTGAAAAATTCTTCTTGAATTTTTTCAATTAAATTTTTAAGCTGTTTTTGTAACTTTTTTAAGTTTGCATTTAAAATAATAATTTGAGGTTATAAAATTTATATCACGAGAAAGATCCTAAAAATTCCTTTAAAATGAAATTTTTTTCGAACCTTTACCTCGATTTTCTGATTTTTGGTGAATTTTTAAAGATTAATTTTTAGAATTTAATTTATTAAATGCTGATCACGTGATTTCTTTTTCTGATACTTTAAATAAATTTATCGTCATGTGCATAACAACTAAATAGACAAAAAAAATATTTGTTTTCTTTCTAATGCAGCAGGCGATTAGATATTATCCCAAAAAAATATCCCTTACGATTTTTTTATAAATATATAGATATACATATTACATCAATTGTATACATTGATCGTCGCATTTATTATAAATATATATATTTATTATTTTTGGCGTTAATTGCATACATTGACCGTTGTATTTAATTTGAATGTACTCCGTAGCGAAGTTCGGGTTTTCAGCTAGTATATATATACAGTGATTTCCGCTTATAAGAATCACGTTTGCTATTACTGATTTTTATTCTTATAAGCGGTTGATTCTTATAGCCGAAATTTAGGTTTTTGGACAGGCACACGCACACCTATATATACATATATTAGATAATTTACCATAAAATACTCTTTAATTTACGTTAATTATCTTTTATTAAAATAATTTTTTATAATTTTAAAAATACAACTTAATTTCTAGACCTATAAGTAGATACACATGATTATAGTAAGAGAAGAAAAAATCTAATATTTGTTACAACATACCTGTTTAACAGTTTTAAAATTTTTACTACAGGAAGGGTGCAAGAAAAAGTTTTCTATGGTTGTTTGACGTAATGAAGTTTTCAGGAGGCTGTTTATACCTCTTTCAATACCAATAGTCTCAGACGAAGATTCACCTTCTAGCTTACGTTTCACGGTTTGATATCGTGCTCAATCTACTAATGTCACGTTTGCCTAAGTGATAGTGGACACTTCGTCGAAGATTTATGTGCTTCAGGGTTCAGGAAGCCGCAACCAGGATATGGGAGGTGGGAAAAAAGAGTACCCGTCTTTATTTGTCAGCGGAGAAAAGTGAAATCGGACCCGGACGGGTAAAGATGCTCCTGGGTCAAGCTAATAGGACAGTGTTTAGCTAAAGCGTTTAAGGGTAAACTATTTATTATATTATGTCTAACAAAGAAAGGGGTGTATTTTACGACTGTATTCCATCCCATCTTATCAGTCTTTCTTTAAAGAAATCAAGAAAGAACTTCGTGCTTTTTGAGGATTGAAGTGGCTTTTTTTTCGGAAAATGAAAGGAAAGCGAAGAGTGTAAGCTGATTCTTAAAACCGGTGGATTGATTCGTTAAAGCGAAAATTTTAACATGGAAAAAATATACAGTTGGTTCTCTGTTTAACGACTTTCAAGGGACCGTGAAAAATCGTCCTTAAGTAGAGATCGTCCTTAAACAGAATTTGTGAAAAAATAACATTTCCCTTCACACTTTACAGGCTTAGGACTGTCAATATATTTCTTAATATATTAGCGTGTTTAAAAATGTTATTTTTATTATCATTATTTTATTCACAAAAAGTTATTTTAAATTACATTGAAAAAAAAAAAAGAGTACAAACAATACAATAAATTACGTTTTAAAAAATTCAAAAAGTGCTGATTGCTTCATTCGCCTTGTTTTCGTTATTCTCTTTTCCAGATTTTCTAAAATGTTAAATTGAGTCACCTTCCATTTTCGATGTAATATAGCGTCGGAGAACATCTAGAGCAGAAATTGCATCTGTGTAAGACTGTGGCAGTGTCTCGTTTTCCGTGTCTTCAACTTCACCTTCTTCGTCTGACACTGTGTTTTCGTTTACAATATCTTCATAAATTTGTTCTACATTTCTGAAATCTGTTGTTAAAACATATTTATCACAATTGTAGAAATCTTGAATTGAAACATCCTCATCTTCAACAAGACTTCTCCATTCTTCAGGGGTAATGTCATCTTCGTTGATTTCTACATCCGTACTTTGCAGTTCCACTACAAGTTCTTTGTGAATTCCAGCAACGCGAAAGCAGTTTTTTTATTGTGGATGACGAAACTTCTTTCCATGCTGATGTTATCATGTGCATTGCTTCCAAGATTGTAAATTTTCTAATTTTTATGCTGTCAGCCAAATTGTTTATTAATTTCCTAATTAAAGACTTTCTGTAGTATGCTTTCACACTGCGAATGATACCCAGGTCTAATGGTTGCAACTTGCTAGTGCAATTAGCTGGTAAGAAATGGATAGTCAAATTTGTAAGTCCAGGGATATTTGGAGTATGTGCAGTGCATCGGTCGATTAAAAGTAAAACTTTTTGCATCAAATGCATTTTTGCATCAAATTTTCTAATCCAGTCAATAAAAATGTGTGATGTCATCCACGCTTTATTGTTATTGCGGTACTCACAAGGTTTCCTGGTGATATTCTTAAAACACCTTGGTTGCTTTGATTTGCCTATAACTAGTGGTGGAAATTTCTCAGATCCATCCGAATTAGTGCACAGCAAAACAGTCAATCGTTCCTTACTGTGTTTTCCACCAAAACACTTTTCGCCCATATACGTTAAGGTTTTATTAGGCACCATATTGTAGAATAGGCCCGTCTCATCTGCATTGAATATGTTCTTCTCATCATATCCATCTAATTTCCCCTTCAGCACTATTTTCCATTCATCCACTATTTTTTCATCTACGGAGCCACTTTCGCCAGATATGCTTTTAAATACAAGCCCGTATCTTTCTTTGAACTTTGTTAGCCAACCAGCCGAAGCCTGAAAATTTTGCATTCCAAACTTTTCTGCCAGAATAATAGCATTTTCTTTAAATATCACTCCGGAAATTGGAATGTTAGATGCTCTTGCTTGATGAAACCATTGCAGGACTGCCTTCTCAAACTCTTCTGATCGTCCACATTGAATTTTCTGCCGTTTGGATTTGGATCCCAAACGAAATTTTTGTGCTACTTCAAGAATTTTCTCTTTGCTTGCTAAAATGCCTTTGAGAGTAGACTCGGGTAGCTGAAATTGTCTTGCGAATTGGACTTTTGTTATTCGAACACTTTCTTCCCAGTTTTCAATAATTTCACTTTTTTGTGTAGCGTAAGATGCTTTCGCTTTGATGCCATTTTGCTCTGCTCACCTCGTATTCGTACTGGAATGAGCTCTTACACACAACCATGAATTCTCTAAACATGAACACGTACTTCCCAGGAGTGAGAGAGGGGTGCTTTTGGACAGTTCGTAAATCACATGACAACATGGTAGGTACAATAGAGTGATTCCACACCCGCACTAAGAAATTCGATCCACCAAGGAAGAATGTCGATCTTCCGAGAAACAGTAATCCTCCCCCCCCCCCCCTCTCCCGGTTTTTTCCACTCCAACAAGTCTATAATTGCAACAAACATAAAGGAAATTCTGGGTCTGTTATTGAAACCAAACTCCCCCACAGAAAGCAACCCTCCTGTAAATAAAATGTTGAAGAAAAAGTTTATCATTTAAGAAAAAATCGTCGTTAAATAGAAACAAAATCGTCTTAAAATAGAATTTTTTTTCGTCGGAGGGACTGGGACCGGGAAATATCGTCTTTAAATAGAGATCGTCGTTAAGTAGAGCGTCGTTAAACAGAGAACCAACTGTATTTGCTTTTGTTTTTACGATATTGATTCTTATAACCACTGATCACTATAAGCGGTGGTTACTACACAAATCTGTATTTAATAATATTATTGTTAATCAACTAGTAAGAATAAATAGGCTTTGTTCTAAAGACAATGGTTATAAGCATATTATAGAATTGTTAGTAGTGCTAAAACGTAATTATTACCCTGATAGTCTTTCCAAGCACATAATTGGTTGTTTTAGATTTAATGAATAGCATGTTCTGTTGCTATTAATTAGTAATACAAAACTAAATGATTAATGATAGTAAATAACTACTAAAAAAGTAAAATAAAAAATAATAAAAACTAGTGTAATTATAATAATAAATAATAACTCTTAGTCATAATAAATGTCTAAGTTAACTTAGGTTATTTTGTCCTATAACACAGTATCCTTAGTAAGTCTGCTTCTGTGTTTCCATTTACTCAATGGTTGCAATGTTTGTGACGTCAGTCTTCTCGCGGTCTCCTTAACTTAACTTCCACTTTCTCTGGCGACGGGCTTGGTGTTCTATGATAAAGCAACTGATTATTCTCTTCTTCTGTTTCTTATGGATTGTACGGTGTCTAAGTATGTTTATTGCTCAGATCATACAGATCATACTTATTAGAAACAATCCATTGGTTTTTAGACAGTATCGGCACCGCTGATGAAAAGATGCTGTCAAAAACCTATTTTTCACTTATCTTTTTATGTTTTTAGTTCGTGGCTGTAGTGGTTTTTGGCATATACTGGTTTTTCACTTTCAACTGTGTCTTATATATATATATATATATATATATATATATATATATATATATATATATATATATATATATATATATATATATGTATGTATGTATGTATGTATATATATATATATATATATATGTATGTATGTATGTATGTATGTATGTATGTATATATATATATATATATATATATATATATATATATATATATATATATATATGGTCTTCCTTTTCAGCTTTGCATAGTTCCATTTCGAAAGCATTTATCGAGCCATGGATATGCAAGGAGACAACGATTCTTTCTGGATCAACACCTGTGGTATAACCGACGACGGAAAGTGTCCAGACAGCGACATCTCTGATGTAAGACGCTATTTTGACGAAGCGCACAGTGCTGCTCACGTTGCACTCCGTCAAGCGGAGGACTTCAAGAAATTCATGGTAAGTCCTTTTTCATTTAATTGATGAATTATTCTACAACCCATTATGTTTTTCGAGCTCACTACGTGTGTCCGTTGGTAAGGATCGCATATCACGTTGAGAAGTGTAAAAAATATCCAACCATCTTCCCTTCATTAACTCCGAAGGAGAAATTTTAATTTAAAACTGGAGTGCCTTGATTTGTTGATTTTATCTCCAGTTGCAAGATGATTTGTCATCATGATGAAATGCTCAGTAGAGGGAGTAAAAACTCCAGTGATACATGCATAACATTAAAAATTCAGTACTCAAGAAAAAAATTACATGAAAAACAAAAATAAAAATAAAGTTACAATAAGGAAATTAAAATTAAGTATTAAAACTAAAGACGTAAAGAAGACGCAAAACACTACAAGGAGCGAAGAGCGAAAAAAGGAACCCACCTGAGTGTGGGCTGAGAAAGTTACGAAGCAACATCCCGGCATGGGTTCGAACCCGAGTGGGGGAAAAAGTGTTCGCAAATAATTCTAAATACTTCCATCATTTTCGTAAATGAATAATCCGGAGCACGTAGCGCTTCGGCGATGTTCCTGAATATACTAGTAATTTCCGCAATGAAAAATTTCTGGGTGATATCCCTAATAGATTTGATGATTTCTGCGAAGTCAGAGAGACCGCTATTATTATATATATATATATATATATAACGTGTAGGCATGCGGCACAAAAATCGACGATATTTCTACACTCCGAATGGCAACGGCTGCAACTACCAGGTGTAAACTTTAGCGACCGTCTGCAATTTGGAACCGCGTGTTCAACATGGATTTACGCACTGAAATCGGGAATGCTCAAAAGCAAGCTGCACGATCAAGTGGAAATCGGGAACAGTTTCAAGAAATAAAGCGAAGAAGATATAATTCATTAAGAGAGGGCATAAATGATTGCGAGGTTGGCTTAACCGTCGCCGACATAGCAACCAATAGCCAGTAATAGTTAATTTTCTACACTTTTTTCAGTACTTGCTGAATTTTTACTCCATTTTATAAGAAATTTTCCCAACAATTTATTATTTGATATGATTAAGTGTAGATATCTGAATTGTGAACAATACTACATACAGAGAGTGATGTAATCTACACTATATTTTAGTACTTGCTGAATTCTTACTCCTTTTTTTGCAGTGAAAAATTATTTCCCCAACAATTTCTTATTTGATGTAATGATAAAGTTTAGATATCTTAATTTTGGAAAATAATACATACAAAGATGGATGTGATTTATAAAATCATTGGTGTTGGGTTTCTTAGTCTTATCTTTAACTCTGTTCTGAAGTAATGGAAATTCACATTTTTTAATCACGAAGTTTGAGAATCAGCTTTATAGAGAATACCCCTTAACAATGTATATTTATGATGACAGTTAATGGTAACATTCCTTACATACGTTACTTTCAGTTGAGTTGTTTCGCAAAAGAAAATATAGAACTAAAAGTGACCATACTGGTCGCGCAGTGGCTAGTTATTACTAGATTCTTGAGAATTAGTGTTTTTGGCAGGCTGGGTGATATATTTTGAGATGGGTTTATCCAGACAGATTTTTTTCTTAGGTGTTGACCTAACGTTTTGAGTAATTTTAGGATCGTTATGGATTTCGGAAACAGTATTAGTCTCAGACGAAGCGATATCCACTGAGTTAACCGGGTTATTAGAATCAATAGAAGAATTAGTATTTTTAGTCCAAGCATTATTAGCAGGAATAGGAGCAGGAATAAAGTTAGGTTTAGGTTTGTTATTAAGTTAATGAGAATTTTTATCTTTATTTTTATCCGCGATGTTTTTAGGGTGCCTTTCACAACCAGTGAAATTAGCTGTGTGGTTTCCCCCACAGTTAGCACAGAGAAAATTAGCAGGATTGCCTCTTATTAGAACAGGAACGAGCCTGATGGCTGCCGCTAAACAACAGACATCTGGTCGTTAATTTGCGAGTGGTGCTAGAGTGACCAAATTTTTGGCAATTATAGCACTGGGCTTGCCCAGAATTAGTGAAAGGTGAAATTTTGATTTTGAGAAAGTTAATGTTAGTTAATTTACTGGGATTGTCATTGTTAGGTGAAGGTTTTGAAGACGCCATAAAAAGAGGCAAAGGGGTATTTATTTTCTCATTTGTTGTAAGAAAAGCAATTTTAATTGGCTCGATACCAAGATTAGATAACTCATCGTGGATATCGTTTCGGTCAGCGGAAGCTGGCAGGCCCCTGATCAATATTTTCTTTGGCCTCTCTGACCTCAGATCAACCGATCTAAAAGGAATGTTATTTTCGGACAAGAAATTTTTCACTTCCCTATATTTATTAGCGTCGCTAAAAATAATATGAATGAGACTGCCGGCCATTACTGGCTCAGCATCAGGATAGATAATTTTGATAGTATTAACAATATTCTTATAGTTAGCTCCGCCACGGAGCACGTTTTTCCGACTACGGGCCTGTTCACATATAATCCGTCAGCGTTAAAGATTCCGTTGGCGCTGATTGGTTAAAAGGGTCAATGATTGGCATGTGATTGGTTAAAAAATTTTACACTTACGCTAACGGATTCTATGTGAACAGGCCCATATGCTCCCCTACAAGTAGGAAAAAAAAATATTCATCCCAAGTCTAGGTAGTATGGGGGCGTCCATTAATTACGTGAGGCGATTTTGGCAATTTTTCGACCCCCCTCCCCCCCCCGGTGAGATGTCGTGAGATTTGGCTCGACCCCTCCCTCCCCCCCAATCTCACGTAAGATTTTTCAAAATGCGTATTTTTACTGTAAATACGCTAATCTGTGCTTGATTGCGTTGGATTTATTTAAAAAAACATAATTTGCTTAATTATTTTTATTTAAGACTAGTTAAGACTAGTATTTAAGACTAGTAAGAACGTAGTGTAGAATCACAGTGAGAAAATCGAACAATAAAATACTTAAATAGGAACTACTAAAATTCGCAAAAGAATATTCATTCTAATTCAGCCCTCGGGGACTCATGTGTGGTCTCAAGAGTTACTACTGGAACTATTGTGTAGGATTGGTCATATTTTAGTGTAGAAAAATGTTTTACTTAATATAACCCAGTTTTCTCACAATTTTACACTGTTTCTTGCGGAAAAAAATTACGTGATATTTCCCGAGACCCACCCTCTCCCCCACGTGAGACTGGGTGAGATTCGGCTCGACTCCCCCCCCCCCCCCCCTAAAATCCTCACGTAATTAATGGAAGCCCCCTATCAGACTTTCTCCGTGTTGCTTCTTGGCGCTCCCCCGCGATGAACAACCACAGGCGAAGGTTGTTCTTCGCAGTATGGCCTGCATTACATTGTTTGTAGTGCCACCATTTAGTTATGTTAGTTTAGTTTAATTATGTAAAACAAACCATTTAATTGTTGTATTTATTTGTGTATGTAAATGAAAACATTGTAAAGTCATTGAGTTTTATGATTAGAAAAGTAAAGAAACAGTCTACTTTGCAGACCAACACTCTGAAAGGAGGTAAAGCATAATATCCGAGAGAAAGGGGGTGAGAGATGAGGACCCTACCCCCTCTATACGACAAACTGTCAACTCTTTTGTACTTTAAGAGTACCTTTTGTACTATTTTGTACTGGTCGTAGCCCTATTGAATTCGCTTAACTCAATGTTAACCTACGGAGAAAATGTATTCAATGATTGTCGACTTAAAGATTATTATTTATTTAAATTGTACTCCGTAATTGAGATAGAATTTTTTCGTTTTGCTATCTTATTCATTTTTAGAAATTTCACCCACCAAATCATGGGCGTTTTATAACCCACTAGTGGCTCAGTTGACAAAGTTGGCGAGCCAGTGATCTGAACGTCACTGGTTCGATGCCCATCGCTGACAAAATCCACTGCCCTGTACACTCATGGCGGCTGGTTCACGAAAAAATCTGTTGTGGCTGCAATGTCCTCCAAGTTCTCAAATTTACCTCTGGAGGTGCGGGGTCAAGTATACCGGTCTCGTCACTTGACCCAGTTCTAAATTGCGGGACCGGCTTGTAGGGGGTAGTGCAGGGCACCTTTACGGTGCCCTCTTAAATGAATGGCCAGAAGTCTCGCTGTGTACATACAGGAGAATGTCTAGCGACAAGTGCCTCCGCGTTCAAATATATATGTGTGTGTGTGTGTAAGTAAGTAATAAATATAATAAAAAATATATATAAAATATATATGATAAAATATTCATTCTATTTTAATGTTACTTTCGGCCCATAAGACGCACCCCAATTCTAAGCCAATTTATTTTTTCTATGTAAAAAGGTGTGTCTTATGGTCTGAAAAATAATTCAAAGATAGAAATTTACTTGTTAAAACTCTCCTGAGCGGGTCGCGACCCACAATTTTGCGCACCACTGCACTGCGACCTAAAGAAAAAGTTGCATTTACACTGCTGGCCACCCAAATTGCAACACCAAGAAAGACAAGAGATATCACAACAAAATTTATTTTATAGATAACATGTTGACCAAGTATCAAATGATTAAATTTATAGACTTCTGTGAAGTGTGGGTCCTGCCAAAATCAGTAGCCAGAGTAACAGCCATTGTTGGAGATCACCGCTGCCATTGATTCAAAGAGACTTTGGATGAGTTCTTGGCGTACAGCAGACCAAGCAACTTCCACACGTTGCCAAAGTTGATCTGCTGTGGCAGCTAGGGATGGAATCTGGGTCAATCGTAGAGCAACCATGGACCACATGTTTTCTATCAGCGAAAGATCTGGAGAGCGAGGCGGCCAGGGAATCGAGGCGGCGCTACCTCGGAGATGTAGCGCTGGCTGTTTAAAGTACCGGCAATGCGTACTAGAGGTGTGCGAGAGTGATATCCAATACCGCCCCATACCATAATACCCGGTGCAGGACAAATGTGGCGGTGCATAACGCGGCTGTTCAGCATCCTCTCTTCACGGTGTCTCCAGACTCGAATGCGACCATCGTGGTGTTGCAGACAGAAGCGTGACTCGTCAGTAAAGACAATTTCATTCCATTCTGCCGTCCACGTCCTTCTGTCATCGCACCATTGGCGGCGGAGACGTCTGTGGTTCTGCGTCAAGGGTAGACAAAGCAATGGACGTCTTGCGGACAGACCACTCTGCTGTAAACGGCGTCGAATGGTACGCGCAGACACTGGATGATGCGTTACAGACTGCATGTGCTGTGCTATGGTTCGTGATGTGACTGAGCGATTCGTCACTGCCATGCGCACAATTTTCCTGTCATCACGTGAAGTGGTGCGCTGAGGTGGATGCGATTGAACACGCCGGTCCGTCGTACCCTCCTGCATCCAACGATCACATATCCGCATTAGAGTTGTTTGATTTCATCCAACACGACTACCGATTTCTCTGAAAGATAATCCACAATCTCGGTAGGCCACTATCCTTCCTCTGTCGAACTCGGATACTTGATCAAAAGATGATCGCTGTTTTCGACGAGGCATAATTGATCGTTTTTTTGAAAAAACCACAAGAAAAACACAATTGCCAAACTTGAAATCGTTGAAATCTCTAAGCCTTAAATAGCGCTTTGAAGTGGCGCCACAGGCGCGCGTGATGTGCGTCTGCGCTGAAATTCTAATCATTTGCGTATCTCACCTCCGCTAATGCATGTTGTAAATTTCATGTTATTTGCATGTTTCCTTCAGGGTGTTGCAATTACAGTGGCCAGCAGTGTATTATCTGGACTTTGAATTGTGGGAGATTTTGAGTCATAAAAAGTATTTAAATAATTTGCTCATACGTCTTTTTCCTGCTTCATCCACAGGAAGAGAAATATCCCTCCATCGACATGGATGCGCTCGTAGATGAGAACCCTACATTTGATTTCCTCAGAATACCTAAAGAGAACGTGGACAAATCAGATGTAAGTACAGTAGACCTAACTTAATACGAGATCACGGGTAAAACGTACAAATTGTCTTGAAATATCGGTTTCTAATGTGTAATAATGCAAAATTTCACGCTTTATGCGAGGACCTTTACGGATATTACGAGAGCTGAGAAATCTAAGCTTACTGAATACTTTTTTTTTAAAAATTTTTAAAAATTAATATTGCTTGTGTTCATCATTGCTTCACCTTTCTGTCAAAAGATGGCAGCACCTGTAAAATTGTTTTGTTTATGTTCTAAAAATAATATTTATTGTGCATTACAATTAATAGCTTAAAGATTAATGTTTAAATTGGTAAATTTCTTGATTTTTAAGAATTTTTGGAATAATTTGTTTAAACATTTATTGCTTTAAACTTAATAGAATTTTTTATTATTTTATTCTCTTGATTGTGAAAAGACTGATGCATGTTGGGTAATTTTCAAGTTGATTGATTATTTAGTTGTTCTAGTTATTATGGTGGAATTTCTCTTGAAAACGATTTTTGCTACTATCCTATGTTATCCTATTCTTTCATTCTTTTGAGAAATTCCAATTATTTTTTAAAAATCGGAACATCCAGGTTTTTTTGTAAAATCACATTATGGTAATTTATTTAATACTTATTTAGGGCAAAAAAACTAATGGATTTCCTTAAACTATTCAGCCACACCATTTTTGGTAAGTGAATTCTAGCTTATTAGTGAAAATTAATTCCCATTGCATCGCAGTTGTATTATTTACAAATTCCATTCACAAAATAAATCTTATTTAACTACGTAATTGGAAAGTTTTGTGTATTGTTCTTTTTATTTTTCTCTATTCTTAAATATTCTAATGATCGCACAAGTTGATTTGTTCTTTTAATTTTTCTATTCTTAAATTTTCTAATGATCGTACAGCTTGTATTTGTACATAAACAATTTTGTCCTTCGAACTTTAAACAACAATTAAATGTTTTAAAAATAAAACTTAACGATTGATCTTTGGGGTATTCCAAATTTTATTTAAAAGCAAATACAATTACACTGAAGTAAAGGTAAGTCATTCTAATTATTTAACTTTAATATGTAGAAAATTGTTTATATTTTAATCATTTTTTATACCGACTATTTGATCCCAAATGATTATTTTTTTCACGGTTTATACGAGTAACGGTTAAAACGAGCATTTTCAGTCATCATAATCATCTCGTATTAGCCGAGTTCCACTGTATAGTGAAATGCGAGCGTTTGAGGAGACAAACATTAGTGCGAAGCTTTTTACATTTAAATGGGATTCGAGACATTTCTAATCTGTAGGTTAGTACATAATACAAGTTAAAAACTCAAAGCAGTCGAGATAAACCCCAACTCGAACATATCAGAACTAGAACTATCCCTGACCTCGTTGAAGGACCTTCCGAACCTGCCCCCATCTGGCCTAGACACAAAGGTATTGGATAGCGTTCGAATTGAGCAACTCCAGTTCCATAATTTAGAGCAGTGATTTTCAACTTTTTTTTTTCGTCACGGAACACATTTAATAACTTAAAAATTTGGCGGCACACTAACAATAAGATAAATTTAAAAGAATTTTACCTGGATAATTCATTGATGTACTTATATATTTTGTAAAAATAGCATACGAAATCATTTTTATTGAAATATAAAATGAAATTGCGTTACAAAGTAAACAAAATGTTTATTTAACTACAAATAACATTTAGTTCGATATTTGAGCTTGTTGTTTTTGATAACTTCACTTATATTGGGCGTAAAATTGATCATTTCGTGATCCAGATTTAAAAGTCCAGAACTGCAATAATCCAGGACTACCAGTTACCAGTCCAGAACTGTAATAGTCATTCGCGTTGGTTCAGCCCGTCCCCGCTAGGAAGGTAGAACTGATTGAACTACTTGTCTGACGGCGCTATGTGTCGGTATTCGCAGTGGCGGCACACTTCAAGAATCTCACGGCACACTAAAGTGCCGCGGCACAATGATTGAGAATCTGGTTTAGAGTGAAGCAAATTTAGAGCGCAAGATGACCAAATACATAAAGCCTGCCAAATGGGCTTCAAGCATACAGATCGAGTAAAAAAAGTTAGTGAATACTCTGGATAGTTTATGAGGAAGAACAAATCAAAAGTTACGTGCGTACCACGTTTGGAACAAGGAACAACTGATAAATGTTATATTGAGGCACCAGAGTGACTCGCATTGATAGATCGCCAGTAATATTTATTTCTTTTCAGAGGTACTGGAAAATCCCATGGTACTACAACAAAATCCAGCGGCATGCAGTGGCTCTGCAGACAATGATGGTTGACAGCGGCGACGATCTCCAACTGCGCGATTATCTGAGAGAGAAGAAGGTTTACATGATCGGCATGTTTTGCCCGCTAGAACTCCTCATGAAAATTCTTTGTGTCCGCAAAATTAAAGACGTCACGAACGATATCATGCCAGAGAAGCTCAAACGCACAGACGCCATACGAGATCGAAATATTTATTTTATTGCATTTTATGTGAAAATGCTTAAAGCTCTAGTACAATATTTAAACAATGAAAAAAAAATGCTATGATAATTGACTAAATTGTGATCAGCATTTCATTGTAATTTCTGCTACTCATCGTTTAATTTAAAACCCCTGTTCCTATTCATTATTTAAATAAAGTCTCATTATTTATTTGCATTTAAGTTCTGTTTTACTCGTATAATATAACTGCCTGGTTATCTGCGACTGTAACTGGAGATGAAAAGTGGGGAGAGGGGGGGGGGACTAAGAGGCCTGAGCCCTTTTACGACCTTGATGACATTGCTTCCGGAACTTATGTCGAGATTGTTGACATGGCCACTGATTGGCTTAACATATCAAGTGGTTGCGTTGAGTTCTGTGATTAGTTAAAAATTTTTATCGCTGACGCTCCGAAAGCAATGTGAAGACCTTTTAAACATTTCTGAAACAGATCAAATTTGAAATGCATAAAGAGTTATACATCAAATCATTGAGATTTTTTTCTTATAAAAAAACTAGCCGGGCTTCGGCCAGCTACGCTTAGGCCATCCGTCCACCAGACAGACGTCTGAATTGATTCAGTGAGAGGGAGAATTTTCATAAGAGGCACTATTAATTTGCAGTCTCCCCCCGCCCCACAAAAAAAAAATTGTTATTCGTATTAACACCGACCACCACCTGGTATGATATGAGCATACCTGCTTTAGAAAAAGATAAATTTTCATGTGCCGGTCTGGAATTGAATTCTAATGGAACAGCATTAACCTCTTGAGATTCGAGCAAAATAAAATTTAAATATTTTTTATAATTATAGTTTATTAAAACAAATGGGCATTAAAAAGCTTGTTTTTCGAGAAATTAATGAATTTAAAGTTTTTAATTTGGCAGGGGAGCACATCCATTTTATTGGATGTTGAGGTCATAAACACGATAAATAATGACAATCCCGCACAAAAACATTTAAACAAAAAACTTCATTTAGGTAAAGTAATAAACTTTATAAAGTTAATAGAAAGTTAATTATTAAATTTCAAACTAAAATTTAATTAAAAAGTTAATTATTGAATTTTAAAAGTGTATTACTAATAGTTAATAGCAGTTAATTACTTATCAATTTACATTAAGATTCATGAAAAACTATAAAACAATTTCTTTCTGCAGTAATACACAAAAACATTTTGCAAACTGTACCACTAAAAGCTGTAAAGTAAAAATGTCAAATTGTGGAATAATTGTTAACCAAATTCAATTTAAAAACTAAACACAGTATAAATAACATAAGAAAAAAAGCATGTAAAATGTTATACGCATGAATAAAAAGAAAACCCAATATAAAAAATATAAATTTATAGTTAAAGTCCTCAGAATTCAGCTAGATTTAGCCTTTCATCATTGGAGCAAAAAACCCCTGAAAAGTAAAACATAAAATATATACATTTATAATAAACCACTGAAAGCTGAAAAGTAAAAATCTCAATTTTACTAACCAAAATCAATTTAAAATTTAAACACAGTAGGCGTTTGGTTCTTTTCTATTAAAGACTTCCAGGTGTTGAACAACACGAACATTTATTGAGAATTAGAAAAACAAAATATAACACAACGGACTGAGATGCCCTACTCGGCGATCCCATCGAAGTTCCACTTCCTTCTGTCTGTTCTTCTGTCCTTCTGTTCTAACATCACAACATATCAACGCAAAAGCGCAATTACAACTTAAAACGTATTCCATCATATTGACTGAAGTATCTACCGAAGTTCCCATCTTCAGTTATTGTAAAGTATCAATAACACAAAATATAGTATCAAGCACGCAAACAATCGCAGGTGCAGGAACCAAGCAAATATAATATTACGTCACATTGGTAGTCTGAATTTCAAACACCACACTGAAAAACATATACACACTTCAATAATAACAAAACAAAACATGGTGGTAAAATAGATCTTGTCAGTTATTCTTTATTTGTGAGAATCACGCTATGGATGAATCACGCTGTGTTTACGTTTTTTTCTGTGGAGTATGCATTTAAAATTGTAATATCTCTAAAACTATTAGAGTAACTGTTACAACGTACAATAAAAGAAATTTCCGAAAAGGGTACTTACGTTGTAACGTTGAATGACGCCCAATGGATTAACAGCTGAAAGCATCATCCGAGAATGCTGGCTCTCGTCTCTTATTAATATCTATCTATATAAATAAAGTAACAGTGGAGAATGTCGTGGAGTCCGTCGGCATGGCATGACATCACGTTTCCGGAGATCACTCATCCTGAGAAAACATGGCCTACTGCGATTTTGGCAGCCATTTTGGTCGAAAATCGGTGTATTTTTATTTCTCATGAAAGTACATAAATGTTACATATGTGGAAAGAGCTTTAAAAACTGATAATTTTTTCTGCGTACACTTAATCAGTTACTTCAATAGTTTTAGAGTTATTTGGATTCTAATCTTGAGATAATCTGATGTTAACACGAGCATCTGCCTTGCGTAACGGCTCTTTGAAATGTGCACAAATGCGCATGCTCAGAGACTTGGATTCTTCCAAAGAGCTCTTACGAGAGCCCTTGCGCTGTTGCAACCATCGTATTCTTGGCAGAGTATTGGCGAACATAGTTGTTGTGGCAACCGTGTTGGCGTGGCTATTTTTTTTTGCCAATGTATCGCCATTATGTGTTGTGTGCATTCATATAGAGAGTTTTTGGCGTCACTTTGAACTGCAGGCCTGGGATTGTTTTTAGTTTGATGAATTAGTACGTTGAGCGTTTATTAAAATTGAATAATAGCAGTCTGTCTGGTGGACGGATGGCCTGAGTGTATCTGGCCGAAGCCCGGCTAGTTAACAAATAAAGGAGCATCCAGGTTCACGCGAATTTAGGGCTCTTGATTCAATAATGTTTTTTAGAGTACAGTAATACATTGATTCATCGATTGCAATAGCTCAGAAGGCAAGTTTTTGATCATCAATGCTTCGCGATATATGCAACAGTGTGTAATTTCTATGTTAGAATTTTGCCGTTTTACGTACGAAATAAAACCTTTTTTATTGCCCGTCATTACCGCAGTACCATCTGTGCAAATACTGGTACAATTACTCCATGAAACATCATAAGGTTTTGAAAAGATTATCGGATACTCGGAAAATTTCCTCGCGGGTAGTTCGCTCTGGAAGCTCGTTGCAAAATAAAGTCCATGCCACGTCGTGTTCCGGCACTTCTGCGTGTTCGTGGGGGCCCTAAACGATATTAGGCAGGTGTACCAGTTTTTTGGTTCTTCAGGGCATATAGATCAGTACTGTTTTCTTTGTACGATTATAACTTATGATTTCGTATGGGAATGATTACCAGCATGAATTATTATTTCCAGTTAATGTACTTTAGAATTCATGTAATTAATATTTATTTTTAAACGTTTAATGAACAAATAATAAATTTGTCAGGTGTTTGTCTTAAGTAAGCAGGATTGTTCATAATCGAGTATTTCAATAATTAGAACTTAATGGTAAATTAAAAAGTATAAATTGTGACGTAGGCAGTAATAAGACCAGCATTTCGCTTCAATTACTTTACTACGCCACCTTAAACACTACAAACTACAACTACACACTACAACTACAAAAAGCAAGTATGTACAGCGAGTTAGAATTAACATGTTAGATATATCAGGACGGCTTCGGGTTCACAGACCAACTCAGCCTATCAGGCCGAAAGACCAGCAGAGCTGCGTCCTCTCTGGCACTCAAAAACAGATCTCTCTCTCGTGGAGTATTGGGGGTCTTCTTTTATACGGTCGGCGAATTCAAAAGCTTTCTCCGGCGTTTTAAGTGGTCGTAAGGGTCCAAAGTTTATGGGATTCCACATGTCGCTATAGTGTCAAAATTCTGGAGAGCCCTTGAACCACTCTGGTATTTATGACTTTTATAACGTCAGAATCGCATATTACACAAAATTTATGGCCTCTTATCCTAGAGTTTATGAGACCGCTCAGTTTAACATTTCGCCGATAGATGACAAGTTCATGTTGAGGGGTAGGAACGAGCAACACAGACTTATATAATTACAATTTTCATGTAGTAATGGAGACAGCGTCACAAAATAAAAATATTTTATAGAACAACTAAAATTGCTTTGTTGACTTTAAAATATCATTTTAACCTTTGAAGTATTTCATAAAACAGTCTATGTATGTGCAAAGATGAATGAGTCTCCCAACACAAAATAAAAATCAGTAAAATTTATTTAGGAAAGAAAATAAGTCGCCAAATATGGCTTTCCTTTGGTTTAAAGAAAAATTTATTGGTGAAACCAAAAATAGCGAACCAAAAGTTGCCAGTTATTGCAAACCTTGTCCACAAGCAAACTGAACGTTAGAAAGTCTAAGTTGACAAGTATGCGCAGTCAGGGAATCCGAAATCCTCGTTTCCTAAATCTAGACGCTCCTACACAAAGGTGCTGTAGCGTAGTGGAAGTATGGGGTTATTTTTCCCAAGACCTAACAGGCTGCACGACACACAGCTGTGTGTTTATCGGGGAAGTTTTTTCTAGTTCCCACCGTTTTTAAAACACGTGCAGACTTTTGGCCTGAAGATTATTCCCTGGCATGACGGTTTCCTTAACCAGTTGTGGGGATAACTGTTTGGAAAAACAGAAAATGTTTTCTATCACTGTCATAAAGCTGTCTTTCCTAGCGATAGCTCTTCGACTTTGTCACTGGAAAGTAATAAAGTTTCGGCGGTACGAAGAACTGTCACCAACTGGGTTGCCGGCCCCCTCTCTGAAAAACAGACGCATTTTCGGGGAATTGGGAGAGTCGCCGACAAAGAAAACGCCACAAGATATAGGCAGAGAGTTGGATAATGGGGAGATCGGCCTATAACATCCAGCCGAATGGACGTGATTTTGTTAGGCTCCTGATTTGGGGCCGAGCTGGGTCATGGAGCGTGCATTGCAAAACTGCACGTAGTTTAATTGTATATGTTGCAATGGTTTAATGTTAATTTTTTTTTGTAAATAAATTTGTTAAGTTCTTGTTTTAAAAATTGACCTTCGAATTATTTTAGGACTCTGTTTTTCTTGATATGGATCAAATAGTTGTGTAAGTTTTTTAAAAATGCCTCAGAGTTTAGCCTTATCGTGACGCCACAGTGCCGACGCTCGAGAATACATACAATGTATGGTAACTACATGTTTTTGTTTTGTGTATAATTTCGACCCAGAGAAATTACATATTGGCAAAAAGTGATAGGAATATTTGACTTAGAGAAACTTTTAACTAATGTGGTAGTTAATTTTTATTATTACTATTATTACTACTATTATTATTATTATTATTATTATTATTATTATTATAGATAAAATCACCGCGGCACAGTCGACATCACCTCGCGGCACACTTTAAGGGACGGAATGTAGCGTTTAGTCTTGCGAACGCGGGCGGTCGCTTGCCAAATAGAATAATAATCAGAGGAAATAAGGGTTTTGACGTAGCTGTTCCAACGGTCGAGGGTATAAGATTTAATTTCCCTACGAACAAGGGCTTGAAGTTTATTGCAATGGGTCTTGGTACTGGGATAGCGGGTCCTTTGCCAAACTTTTCTGAAATAATTATGTTCTCTGATCAAATACCTGATGTGTTGAGGAAGATTGTAGTAGTCGACAGTTTTGGTGTAAGGTTTGGAAGCTTCAGCAAAAGCGGTGAGAAGAAGATCACTGAGTTGGAAAACAGCGCTATCAGCTTCCTCATTGGTCGTCATTGGCCAATCAGGGATACCCTTACAGGAGACAATGTGGTGGTAATCTTCCTAGTTGGTGCGAAAACGAGTGTTAGGGCTTTGAGAATACATGGCGACATCAAATTTAAGCACAACAAGTAAATGATCAGAAGCGAGGTCCTGTGAATCTTTAATACTATGGGGGTAAAGAAAGTTTCGTACAATAGCAAAATCAATAGTAGAAGGGGGCCAGAACCAAAATAATGGGTAGGGGTATTTGGGGCGAACACCAGGGCGATTTGACAATAGTAGCTTCACAAGCAGATAAGGGTGGAGTGGGGATTCTGGAGTGATCAATGGAACGTTTAATGTATATAGCGGTGCCACCACTGATGGAACGAAAGGAACTATGAGGCCTGTCATCTTGATCAAAATCATAGTTCGCAATCTTAGGAGGGTTACCCTGGGAAAGGTGAGTCTCATTGCCTAAAAACACGTCGAAATTGTTATTAGTTACGAACTGACGAAGTTCAACAATATCCGAACGGAGTACGTTGGCGTTGAAGAAGCCAACGGTGAGAGAGTTCGAGTTATTGGACGGGAACGCGAAAACAAAAAAGGAAAAAGATGGGGGGCGAGCCCTAGCAAATTGAAAGCGTAACAACGCTTTCGTACAAGAGAAACATTCTGTCCACCGGATGACTAGCATTCCGGAGGGCAGGTAAGGCGCTTTTAAACGCCGCTAAAAGTAGTCGTTTATCATAATTGGCTTCAAGAGAAATCACATAATTTAGAAAGTCGGGGTCCGAGGAACCTTCGTTACTGGGGGCTGACGATTTGGCAGGGGCCTGACGGGGAATCTCCTTATTATTATTAGCAACAGCGGCAGCAAAAGACATGTTAGGGTTGACTATTTTCCTTTCGAATGAATTAGAACTATTGGAGGAAGTGGCACCTCGACTATTGCTGGACTGTTGTGTGGTCGTGCGGTTATTGCGGGCCTTTTTCCCAGATTGGGGAAATTTAGGACACTTGCGATAGTTGGCGGGATGAGGTCCGCCGCAGTTAGCATATTTGCATGGGTCTTCAGAGGCCTTGTGGCAAAGTTTTGAGCCTGTCGAATGGGCTTCACCACACTTCCAGGTGCAAGGCAGCAGGCTGCACTGGAGTGGAAGAAGCCTTGACAGTCAAAGCATTGACTTGGGCCCTTCATGCCCCTGTAACGTTCAATGCTAATCTCTGTGCTGGCATAGTCGGTAAAGTTGTAAATTCGGGTAACGTGATCAGACCTAGCCACCTGGCTATAAAAGAGAGGTATAGGGACACGTCTGGTCTTAGGTCCTTTGAACATGGGGGTGACCTTGATGTCAAAAAATCCCTCATGTTCAAGTCATTTGAAGATTTGAGCGGGGTCGGTGCAACCCCCTTATGACTACTTTAAAAGGTTTTTCTTCATCCAGAAAATGATTTATTTTCTATTTTATGGGTGATAAGATAGTTGGTAAGTCCACGGAATTCACCTGCATCAGAAACTGTAAGGCGGAGAAAGCGACCCTTCATCACAGAATAGAGCGAAGGTGCCACGTTTTCACGAATTTCAGAAAGGTGCCTAAACCAGTTTTTATCAGGAATAATAAATACTGGAGGTGTTTTTTTTTAATCTTAGCAGAGTCCTGAGTGTCCATTGCTCCGGTATTAGTGAGATCGGGATCTACGTCTAAAGGAATATTTTCTTGAAAGGAAAGTTTTAAGAGTTTAGGTTGATTGGTAATGACGGAATAAATGGAGGTATAGAGAGAAAATTAATAAAAAGTAAGGGAGGATTTTGGAAAAAGTGTTTAAGCTAGGGTGATCGAGGCTAGATTCAAAGCACAAAAAAGGGCGATCAGACAGAAATTCATCAAGAGCGAAATCTATGAGGAGAGCTATCGGGTTTTGGGATCCCCTTGGAGGAGCTATTCTCCCCCCCCCCCCCACCCTTCGTCAGCAAACCGCTGGCATGAGAGGGAATCGTGAGGTGAAGTTATGGTCGATTATTTGGAGCGACAGGTCGGAAACCAGAAGTAGTCGGACTATTGAGAGTTTGGATTTAGAAGAGGGAAGAGAGATTAGCTATTGCGAGTGGGAACAAGCCCAGGGTTTATTATTAGTGTGGCTTTAGGACGCCTGGGAAATTCCCTAGGGTCATAATCTGGGAGGTTAGCTTAGTCTTCATTTTTTGCTGAATGCATATTTTCATAGAAGTTTATTGCGAGTTCTTTGATGTGGTGCCGGATGGGTTCTAATGTCATATATTTATGTATTACTTCATTACGGCAACCTCTACCCTTCTCACCACCTTCAAGATATTTATTAAACCTTTTTTGACCTATTGCAATGCACAACTGATAACGGCCTCTCAAATTCAAATAAGTAGAATACAACCAACTCAAAATCATGCCCTTCTCCTGGTCACTGGCGTCATGAAGTCTACACCAATTGATGCCTTGCTGTATACACTAGTGAAATGACCATAGAGTATGACATTAAGAAATCTGCCTTTAAACTGTATCAGAAACTTATACGGCTGTCACATGGTGCTCAGTAGACTGACTCCAACCTCTACCCCCGCAGGCTAAAAACACACGAGGGTTTCCTGCAGGCCGTCTCGAGAGCGATGCCTTGGCTTGACCTTATTACTCGTGTTGAGCCCCTGATGCTCCCTACTAATCCATTGGAAGTCAGGAAAATTCTATTTCATCTTGACCTTGTAAAACCTGTGTCAAAGACACAGGACTGCACAGAGGTTTTATGCAGCACAGGAATGGAAACAATCTACACTCGTTTCCCTCCTGTGAATTGGATGCATGTTTATACTGACGGCTCAAAAATAGGTACCAATGGTAATGCCGGAGTCGGTATTCACTCAGAACATTTTTCCCACTACCTTTCCCTGGGATCTGGGAAAACTGCATTTCACGGAGATGTTACAGCGGTGAGTCACTTTGCAACATTTAAGTACTCAGCCATTTCTCTTTGAACAGGCTGTAGTTTTCTCTGACTCCCAGGCTGCGATCCTGGCTATTGCTAACTGCTGCCAAGCTCCTGTTTGCATGTCTGTGAAACGATGCAGGTCCCTTCTTTGGGATCTCCACGATAGGAACAAAACAGTTGTCCTGTAATGGATCCCGTCCTAATGCGAGATCCCTGGAAATGAGACTGCAGATAAATTGGCAAAAAAAGGGTGTGCGATCTATCAGTCTCCTTTTGAGGAGGTCTTTTATGGATCTGCTGCTTCAAAGATCAATCTGGCCATAAGAGAGTTGTATATATCCAAACTAAAGGAAAGAATAACCTCACACAGCCCCCTCCGCTGCGGCGATGCTGGGATGACTGAGGACCACCTCCATTTTTGCCCAGTCTTGAAAGAGAGTTCTATTTACTCCCGTTACTGGAAGGCAAGGGAACTCTTATTTTGTTTAACACTTTAATTCTTCCTTTTTCTTTCATAGTTCTGTTTATAGTACTTGTTTGAATTCTTGCTTGTCTTACGTAACATGTTGGCGAAAGAATCATGTTCCCCATCGCCCGCTGCATAGTTGGAAAAAAAATTCATTACGGAGGTACCAAGGGGCTTTCCTAATTCCGAGAAGAGTTTTATTTTGTCTAGTCCGCAGTAAGTGGCGTAGCGAGCATAACTGGCGCCTGGGGCACCATACCTTTTTGGCGCTCCCCTCCCCCCGAAAAACATATAGTAATATAATACATAGAATTCGTTGAGGACCGTTTGGCGCCCATCTGCGAGAGGCGCCCGGGGCACGACAGACCCCCTTGCCCCCCCCCCTTCGCTACGCCACTGTCTGCAGTCTTTGAATGCGAGTGTGCACTGCTGAGCCCCAATCCGGAGCAGCATATAGTAATATGGGCTTAGAACAGTCTTATACAAAAGTTTGTTTTCTATACTCATTTGATTCCGGTACAGGAGGTGAGCTCAGTCTTTACGGAACTTTCCAATACTGAATTGTTTTTTTTTTCTTTTCGATGTTAGCCTACTGTCTAGATCAGGGGTGGGCAGACTTTTCCAGGGTACGGGCTACTTCTAATTTTTTTAAGGTGTTGCGGTCTACCCAGTGGCGTAGGTGTGGTGAGCTAAAAAAATTTCTACAATATTTATTAAAACTTAATAATAAACACGGAATATGTAGTTACCTACAGACTACAATCGGTGTCTGTGGCGTCGGTGTTCTATAAATATGTTTCTTTTAGTATGGGCGTCTTAGGTCGTAGTAAAGGCGGTCACCCCCAAAATGTCTTGGTGGTCCACTGGTCGATCGCGATCGACTTAATGCCCACCCCTGGTCTAGATATACACCAAGGTATTTACCCTCTCTCTCGAAGTGTGCTGCGTAACCACATACTATGACCGGCAGAGGTGGACATATCACGTGGTCATTGTGTAGCGCCTGTGATAGGTTAGAATTTTTATCGCTGACGCTACGCTCCGAAAGCAATGAGAACAGAAGCGTTTCTACCTTCCATTAAGAGTTATTTTATTCAGTTATCGAAACGGGAATAATTTTTGTATAAAACTGTGCACTGAGTGGATGAAAGAATATCATAGATTGAAAAGCAGTCCTCTAACCACATTAGATTTGTTATGAGGGCTTCTTATACATGTCGGTATTCAATTCTGTTGGGAGTCTCAGAACAGCAAATGTTTTTGCCGCAAATAAACTCCCAATTTTCAACAAAATTAATTTCATCTAGAACTCTGCTACCGCATTCATAGGCGTAGCGTGCTTCTAACCTTTTTTTTGGGGGGGAGGGGGGGCGGCACGAATTGAATTCAGTTAGGGCCCTCCTCAGCGCATTGACTGTCGGACGGTCCTTAAAATATGTAACATGATTTTTTAAAATTGAATGACTATAGAATTGATGTTTGAGTAGTATTCAAAAGTTATACAATGAGAAAAATAAATATAATATAAATAAAATGAAAAAAAAATATAGCATCGAATTTTTGTTATGGAGCACATCATTGTTAAAAACTATGTTAAGGCTACACACCTAATCGGAATCGTTAGTTTCACAATTTGAAAAAGCGGGAAAAAACCAACTTTCTTAAAACTTTTCTTCAATTTTCCAATTTTAACTCAACTTCTATTAACGTTTTAATTTATATCAAGTTAAGTTGAGGGGTGTGCCCCCCCCCCCCCGACGCTACGCCTATGACCGCATTTACACATTCACGCTCGCGCCACCCGCAAGATATTCCTCATGTTCCTGCATCGACGCGAGTGACCGTTCTCACATTCGCGCCTCTTGCTGTGAACAAGACTTCCGTCGCCATTCACCCCTTTGACTCGTGAAAGAAAACCGTTCCCGAAGCGTGCGACACGATTGGCGAGGAGCGCACCGTTTACACATTCGCCCCCCCCCCCCCGCTATCGTGACTGTGTAAATGCGGTATGTAAAGAACAACTTTAAACAAAAGGTGGAAAATTCGCGATTGAATCCTGGAATCTGAAGACTGTAAGGCCATATAATACCTAATTTTTTAAATTAATTTATTTATTTTTTGGTAAGTTTAAAGAATCTATTTTTGAATCTTCAGTTAAAATATGTCCACATTTACATTCTTTGGCTATTGAGTACTTGAGATATCTAATATCAAAGTTGGGGTGTCCCTCTCTGGAACCCTGTGGAAAATTTTTAGATGTGTCAAGCTTTCATTAGGAATGAATTAAATTTTGCAGACAATTTGAAAAACTTCCTTAAATTCTTTTGCATATTAATTATATATATACAGTGAATCTTCTTTATGGTGGCCAGTAATGGTTCCGAAAAAAGTGACTGTTTAGAGGGGTAATCGGTTGGAGAATTTTCTTGCATATAAATATTTATATATATATGGAGGGTATATGGAGGGTTCACAGTTAAAGTGAACCGAGTCCATCAGTTCTGTTGAGTTTAGTTTGTTTTTCCCCCACAGATATTACATATTTCATTTCTAATTTTTTTTTTACATATATCTATATAAAGTAAATATTTTTTTTCCCTTAGACTCTGAAATGTTTCCTTAACAAAGCTTATAAATGAAATGTTTTGTAAAACGTAGTACAAGAATGTGGTTTTATCCAGGATGAATGCACAAGAAAATTTAAATGGCATTTATTATCACATTGCTTTTAGCATACCTCATGAGAAAGCATCACTTATTCCACCATGATCAAGAAAATGCTCGTAAAATTGGTAACTATTAATAACCGTAATAGGATATAAATGGTTTACATAACCTCATATACCTGAATGCATATCCTACAATAAGGTAAATTTAAATGAGATTTGCATGAAAATGATTTTTGACATATATCACAGCAATTATGATTTCTTAACTGTAGTTTCAGTAAATACCAGTTTAAATGGCCTGTTGTAACACACAGGTCACATGCAAGTGATTTTTAACCAGAATAGGCACTTAGGTGTACATCTGAACTCTGTATTTATAAAGTTATACTACAAACAAATTATTTCTCTCCTGTGTGTGTTACACTGAATAATTTTTTTTTTTTTTTTTTATGCAAGAAAAATTATTTGCTACTTTGGTCACAAGCAAATAGCTTTTCTCCAGAATAGACATGCATATAATGATTAAAATTATATAACTTAGTGAACCCCATATGAGAAATATTACAAAGTGATGATTCGTATTTAGAATGGATCATTTGGAAGTCTCTTTAACAAGCAATTTTTTTTTTTTTAATCTTTTGCAATACATATAACAAACATAATGCCTCTCTTAAATTAAATTTTATGATTATTAATACTTCACTTTTCAAACCTTTTACTGCATATACTGCACCTTGACAAAATAATTTCAAGTTGGGACTCCTATAGATAATTGAAGATTTTAGAAACTTTCATCTTATGCAAAGGATTTTGAATGCACTGTTCACAAATCTCCCCAACTCCATTCTAGCTCAGTGACAAAAATTTATCACCAATAACAGATGAAATATTTTAACTTCACTCTTGTGATTGGTTATAGAGAGGATCAAACATATTCAGGTAAATCTAGTCACAAAGCTGTGGTAACTACAATAAATCTTGAAACAACCCTCGAGATTTCCCAAATCTAAATGAACAAAGTTAAAAACAAACATGGAGAAGTTACTTTCCTTGGCAGAGTAGGGCAAAATTTGGACTTTTTCTAGCCAGTTGTGTTGATTACTCACTATGCAAGAAATCAGTAAATTTGTAAAAGTTAAAATATTTAAACTCTCAAAGTATTTGTTACTACAGTAGTTTTATTTTTAAAATTCAGTCGTGATTACGAATACCACCAAAATGTAAAATTGGCCTGGAAAACAACATGAAATACATAAGAAAAATTGACTGTAGTTACTAATAAATTAAGTGTTTAAATCATATTTTGAAAATGTACTGTTTTCACATATTTTTGCAAAATTTATGTAGCTGGTAAATAAAATCCAAATATTGCCTTTATTCTGCAGATTTATTTAAGGTTATTTATTGAGTAGTCAGACATAAACATGTCTTAACCATTGAAAATAGTATCCTAAACAAATATTTACTACTATTCTCAATCATGCTTTCCTGGTTTTATCTGTCATTAAATTTTATTTTCTTTGCTCAGAAGAGCTGTTTTAACAGGAATATTCATTCAAAGCTTTTTTCCTTCTCAACCTGAGCCAGAGAATGGTTGACAATGAACTATTAATTAGTTTGAAAGATGAAACCATCCCTTCTATTATATTGCAGTTTTTAAGAAAATGTTTGCTTGTATTTTTTTCACTAGTTTCTAGTAAGTCATAGAATCTATCAGTTCAAGTATCATAGTGAGCATGGGATTCATGGCCCTATGGAGTTGGCTTTAAACAGTAAGTACCTATCTGTGTAATCTTCCTGTAGCAAAAGATGACTTAGTGCCCTCACTAACCAACATACCAAACTTGAAAAGTAGAAAACATTTCTTTTTCAACACTGTTTTGATTGCAAATAACATGATGCGGCACTGAAAAATACTGTCAGAGCACATTTAGTTTCAATTATCTTGGCAAATAATATTTCTAACACCATATCAGACCAGTGATCATCTGTAATATATATTGAAGATTTCTAAACTTGACATGTAGAATGAAATATCCCTAAACAGATGCCAGGAATTAATATATTTGCTATCTTCAGCTGAAATTTGCCAAAATGATAATTCCTTGACATTGTATAAAATGAAAATTTAAATGTATTGTATTACCAATATTTGTCCATAGAATTAAACTTTTGCCAAAACTGCATGAATAAATATAATGAATTATAACTTTTTGATAACTAATTCTAAAATGTTTAATGCCCTTTCATGTAAACTTACTGTTTGGTAGGCTGTTTCCATCTAAAATTTGGTTCCTCAAAATAAATGTTAGACAGAAAATACAATTATTGATAATAGCAGCTCTGATTTAATCACAAATAAATTTGTCAGAAATCAACCTTAGAAATTTTTAATGCAGTTTTCAATATCTATGAACTCAGTGTGAAAGTTGAAATACTTCTAACAAACTTAATTTTTTTTAAATTTACTTTTCAAAACACCAGTATACTCTGAATTGTATAGATCTTTAAAATCACAGCACTTTAAATTTTTATATCAACAGAATGGAGAGGAGGAGGGGCAACAGGCACCAATTGCAGAATCAGAAGATGACAACTAATAAAAAGCTGAATTAAGAGGTTGTGAACCCTTTGAAAAGCTCTCTCTCTCTCTGTGACATTTCAATTCCTGTAATTTGACATCTAAAAATTTACAAAGTTCACACATTTAATTTGAAACCAATATTCTTTTATATTAATAAGTAAACAGATATTCTCTTGCGCAAATAATATTTTAGAATGTTACTTAGGTAGAAAATGTTTAAAATAACTCAAAACAAAGTTATAGTATGCTTAAGTCATTGGTGGCTCCAAGAGGGGGGCAGTGGGGGCAATTGCCCCTCCCAAAAAAGCCCAGTGTATATTTTTTTCATAGCCTAAACTTATATAATCGTAGACATAATAGGGTCTAGTGGGGTAAAATGGGTATAAAAATGGGGTTTTTGAAGTTTGCATTTGAATAGCAAAAAATCTTATTTCAAAATATGTATTTTTTAAAAATATTATTTACATTACATTTCTTGGGAGTAAAATAAACCAATTTTTAAGAATATTTATTGCAGTTTTAATATCATAGCGGTATATTTTATTAAAGCTGTCAATATACCCATTTTACTCCATACCGTGGGGTAAAATGAGTATATCATTTGGGGTAACATTTAATATTAGCATAAAAAAATAAATAAAATAGATTTAAATGCTGAAAACTTTATAGAATACTCAGTAATTACTCATGACATAATATTTGAATTTTGATACTTTTGGACACATTTTACTCGTTAAATTTATAATGTCAACGATTATCAAAGACTGCCTCAGGTAAATTTTTAATTATTTGTGAAAATTCCACTTCATCAACATCATCTCTTTCTGGAAATGAATAAAAATAGCCCATTTCTGACTTTTTCAAATACTTGACCATTAGGAATTCATTGTCAGTTTTTTCAATTACTTGGCCAATGTATTCAGAAATAGACTTTATCAATTTTATTATTTTGTGATGTGCAGTCATCAATATGATTTTCTTCTGAAAATATAGAAGTAGATCCAGTGTTTTCTGGAAGTAAATTTTGATGAGATGAACAAGGCAAACTAAAATCTGGAGCAATTGGTAAACTTTCTAAATTTTCACTTGGTACAATTCTTTTTTTTTACTACTTCTCTATCAATTGGAAACAGTCCAGAACCTTGAAATCCTTTTACCACATTCTTACCAGGCATACTTTCAAATAATTGTTTAAGCAAAAAAGGGAAGACATTTTTTGATACATTTTGCAACCTACTTTCACGGAACCACTTTTTAAAAATATTTTTCCATACTAATTTACAAGGAGCAAAAACTCCGACATCTAATGGCTGCAGTGCATGACTAGTATGTGGTGGTAAGCATAAAATTATGTTATCATCTAAAGCCATTTTAATTGTTCCATATGTCATATGGCTTCCATGGCCATCATAAATGAGTAAAACTGGCTTTTTTAAGTTTGAAACATGAGAAATAAAGTTATTCATCCATGACTCAAAGACGTCATGTATCCAACCAGATTCAGTATAGCCGTAAAAAGCTCCTGCTGGACCACCCTTAGTCCAGGATTCATATGAGTGCAGTCCTTTATAGATTGTAAATGGTGGCATATATTCACCATTAGCAGATGTACAAAAGAGTTTACTAAACATTGTTTTGCCCCCAGTTGGCAATTTCATATAATTTGTGTGAGTTGATTTTGGCACAAATACAGATATATGTCAGGGATCTGTTCCTAGTCCAACTTCGTACAAGTTAAAACTTCTCTCTGGGGAATTTTCAAGGCCATTCACTTTAATTGTATTTTCATAGGTGTCAAAAAAAGAATTTACAACTTGCAATGATAAATTTGAGAAGGAGCTTTTGTTAAAATTTCTGTTTTGCTTTTTCCTAATTCTTTAGCCCTCCTTTTTTCAAAATTTCTGACCCAATCAGGGCCTGGATTCTTATTTCCACAAGTATTTTTTTGATCCTTTGAAAAACTAAAGTAAGTGACTACAAGTTGTATTACGTCATTTTGGTTAAATGGATGCCACATCGTGGCAAAAATTGTAGAGCTTTGACAATGCATTTTTCTTCTGCATCTGTGAGCCATGATTTTCGACCTGGCTTTTGCACCACCCATCTTCTTAAGGTTTCATAGGGTATGCCAAATTCTTTAGCTGCACGGTAAATTAATTTTTCCTTCTCCACTTCCAACAGAGCAAGTTCCAAAGTGGCATCAGAAAAAGTTTTGGTTTTTTTTCTTATGTAATTTCTTGGCATTTTAGTTGGATATCTACAACAAAAGAACAACATATTTATTAAATATCATAATACAAGTTGTTTTTTAAATATTATAACTTCAAAATAAGTTGAAAATTATTCTTTTTAATTTTGAGAATGCATGAGTTTCATATTGTAAGTTAAGCCTAAAACTATACCCGTTTTACCCCACATTACTAAAAATCTTATAAAAATTAACATAATGCAAATTTTACTTACCTTTAAACATAAATCCTTTTCTGGAGGCTTATAAAATTTTTTTAAATAGAAAAAAAAAGATTAATTCAAGAAAATTTATGTGAAAAACAGAAGTTTAATAGATGCTCAAAAACATGTTCTCAAACATTAACAACAAATATGCCTTTTTTTAGGGATTGTAGTCATGCCACTCAAAATTTTTTTTATGAAAAACAAGCAATGCCGTCAGAACAACAAAACAGTAAAAAAAAAAAACCACTTTGAGTAAATTATTTTTCAAGTTATGAACATTTAAAAATTTATACCCATTTTCCCCCACCAGACCCTACTAAATGAGTTTAAATTTAAAATGAGACGATGTTTATTTCTTATATATATATAAGCACTGGAAGATTTCTAAGACCCTAAGAGCCGACGTCCCCCCCCCCCCAAAAAAAAAAAAAAACTCTGGACTGGAGCCACCTCTGGCTTATGTCCTTATATTATCATAATTTCAACTGAATTACCTTGTGCAAGTACAAAGTTTTTCCAAGCTTTTTTCTTTCCTTTTAATATTTTTGAAGACAATAATTATCTCATTTGAGATATATATATAATTATTATTATTAATTGAATTCTCTGAAACAGAATGATGCTCAGCAGTAATTTTCAGGCTGCTATCATTTTTTTCTGAACACACTAACTAATTAATTTTGTAATATGTTTGTGCAAGAGCAACACATGATTAGAGAGCTATAGAAAAATTTGTAACGTTATTTCAAAAAATGTCCTAATTGCTCAGATTTTTTCTTCCTCTACTATTGCTAGTAATAGAAAGTTTGAATAAATGTCATAAAAACATAAATATTTTCAAAATATTGCATGTTTTTCATACAGGATTTTATCCAAAAAAGGTGAATGATCACCTAACTCTCATTTCATAAAATAGATAAACATCGCAAATAATTTTTATTTTGATGTAATTATACTTTCAACTAGGTTCTTTCACATAGGTATAACACAGATACATATAGTTTCATCATATGAAAAACAAAATGAGTCATAAGAAAATTATCTAAATAAATTTCATGATACAGAAATAAAATTAAACTTTTCACTTAGAATGACTTGGTAAATGTTTCCTTAACTGAACTTTTAACTGAAAAGTTTTCTGACACAATGAACAAGAATATGGTTTTTCACCAGAATGAATGCGAAGATGCACATTTAAATGACTTCTATCAACAAACTGTTTTTTGCATACTTCACAAGTAAATGGCTTTATACCAGCATGAACCAAGAGATGCTTATTTAATTGTTGCTTCTCAATGAACTCTTTGGGGCACAAATGGCAGGCATAATCCTTTTTACCAGAATGCGTTTGAAGATGTTGATTTAAATGAGATTTGCGAGAAAATGTCTTTTGACATATATCACAGCCATAAGGTTTTTCACCAGTATGAATGCGTAGATGCCGGTTTAAGTGACCTGTTGTATAAAATCGCATTTCACAGAAGTCACATGAAAATGGTTTATCTCCGGAATGAGCAAGAAGATGTATATCTAAACTATATTTGTGCTTAAATCTTTTATTACAAATATTACAAACAAAAAGCTTATCCCTCGTGTGTATTACGTTGTGTGCCAATAAGTGATGTTTTCGGTTAAAACGTTTGTCACACAAGTCACAAGCGTAGGATTTTTCTCCAGAATGCATCTGAATATGAAGTTTTAAATTATATATCTTAGTGAATCCCTTTAGACAAATATTACAAACAAACGGTTTTTCTTTAGAATGCAACAACTGGTGTCTATTTAAAAGGCATTTTTTTGAGAATCTTTTACAGCATAAATTACAAATAAACTGCTTCTTTTTACACTGAATTAGGTGATTTTCTAAATCACACTTCTCAAATCTTTTATTGCATAAGGTACACTTAGACAATAAACTTTGAGATAAATCACTTTCAGATGACATTTCAAATGTCTGGCATCGAAATCAAACTGAGAAACAACAAACACAAGCCAACAGGAAGTACGGAAAAAACTGCGTTTTCTGAAGCAAGCCTTCGAACTTCTAACGCAGAACTTGCTATCTGACTGAAAAACTACAAACAAGCGATGCCCCAGGATGATGACAGGAAAACAGCAGTGATTGGACCACGCCCTCAAATGCTGAGAAACACAGTCAGCACCCTGGACATAAAACGCTAGGAAGTCTGTGACGTCATTCTCATCCTCAGCCTATCAGGCACATTGATAGTTTTCATTTCGGTTTTGAAGAGTTTGTTTACTACAAGAAGCTACAGAAGGAGCGAAAGCTTCAATGGGGAATTTTTCGAAAAATGGACCGATTATTGTCGCTCACCGGTAGATAGCGCTACATGTAAGTGAAGTGACGATTTTTCTTTGAGTTATACGGCGTGGTGGTGACAGTTGTTTTACAAATTTTAAAATTTATTTTGTGCACAAATATGCTAAACACGTGTTTTGCTCCAGGTTGTTCTACTGGCTATCGATCAGCCTTAAAAAGAAATAAAGAAACTCCAGTAGTATATTTGCTGCTCCTGAGGTAAGAACATTATTATTGTTTTGTGTTAATATAAGATGTATAATAATGAGAGAAAAGTACAGCTGCTGTGTTTTAAGCGAACGCAAAGTTAAGACATCTTAAGTTCTGCTGGAAATAAGCATGTTTTATTTTTCAATCATCCCTATATCCCATCAGAAAAAATCATCGGGTGTTCACACAGCTCTATTGTATGTAAACAGATGTAAATACACTGCTGGCCACTGTAAATGCACCACCCTGAAGGAAACATGCAAATAACATGAAATTTACAACATGCATTAGCGGAGGTGAGATATGCAAATGATTAGAATTTCAGCGCAGACGCACATCACGCGCACCTGTGGCGCCACTTCAAAGCGCTATTTAAGGCTTAGAGATTTCCACGATTTCAAGTTCGGCAATTGTGTTTTTCTTGTGGTTTTTTCAAAAAAAAACGATCAATTATGCCTCGTCGAAAACAGCGATCATCTTTTGATCAAGTATCCGAGTTCTACAGAGGAAGGATAGTGGCCTACCGAGATTGTGGATTATCTTTCAGGGAAATCGGTAGTCGTGTTGGACGAAACTAAACAACTGTAATGCGGATATGTGATCGTTGGATGCAGGAGGGTACGACGGACCGGCGTGTTCGATCGCATCCACCTCAGCGCACCACTGCACGTGATGACAGGCAAATTGCGCGCATGGCAGTGACGGATCGCTCAGTCACATCACGAACCATAGCACAGCACATGCAGTCTGTAACGCATCATCCAGTGTCTGCGCGTACCATTCGACGCCGTTTACAGCAGAGTGGTCTGTCCGCAAGACGTCCATTGCTTTGTCTACCCTTGACGCAGAACCACAGACGTCTCCGCCGCCAATGGTGCGATGACAGAAGGATGTGGACGGCAGAATGGAATGAAATTGTCTTTACTGACGAGTCACGCTTCTGTCTGCAACACCACGATGGTCGCATTCGAGTCTGGAGACACCGTGAAGAGAGGATGCTGAACAGCCGCGTTATGCACCGCCACACTTGTCCTGCACCGGGTATTATGGTATGGGGCGGTATTGGATATCACTCTCGCACACCTCTAGTACGCATTGCCGGTACTTTAAACAGCCAGCGCTACATCTCCGAGGTGTTGGAGCCAGTTGTCCTTCCTTACCTTCAGGGCTTGCCCACAGCCATATTTCAACAGGATAATGCGCGACCACACGTGGCACGCATTGTCCAACGGTTTTTCGTCAATCGCCAGATTGAATTGCTTCCCTGGCCGCCTCGCTCTCCGGATCTTTCGCCGATAGAAAACATGTGGTCCATGGTTGCTCCACGATTGGCCCAGATTCCATCCCCAGGTGCCACAGCAGATCAACTTTGGCAACGTGTGGAAGCTGCTTGGTCTGCTGTACCCCAAGAACTCATCCAAAGTCTCTTTGAATCAATGCCGAGGCGTGTGGCAGCGGTGATCTCCAACAATGGCGGCTACTCTGGCTACTGATTTTGGCAGGAACCACACTTCACAGAAGTCTATAAATTTAATCATTTGATACTTGGTCAACATGTTATCTACAAAATAAATTTTGTTGTGATATCTCTTGTCTTTCTTGGTGTTGCAATTTTGGTGGCCAGCAGTGTAATTACTGATACTATTGCTCTAAAGGAAATCGCTCAATCAATAAAATATGTACGATACTAAAAGATGTACGAATATTAAAAGTCATTAATATTCTCGAAATAGCAATAATCAAAACTCTAAATTTTAATAAATTAAATGATAAACTAATTTTTCAAGTGATAAAAGAGATTTATACTGGTCCTCCTATGCCAGTAATTGGTTGCACTGAGCAGCATAACTTTGATTTAGTTCAAAAGGTTATCAATTTTTTTCTCATTACGCGCATGCATTTTATATGCAAACAAGAGAAAAATGCTCAACTATGCGCTGATGTTAAAAGATTGAGAAAACAATCTAAATTATAATTCTGTATTATTAAATTTAAGCTTTTATTTTAGCTTTTACTTTTGAATTGAATTATTCTCTTGTCTGAAGTTATTCCCTTGTCAATATCAATGAATAATGTTATCAATATCTGCAAAACCTGTCATGTATAATTTTTGATCAAATTTATCTATAGTAAATTGTATATCACACATTTAATTTTTATTTTATAATAATGTATTAATAGTGTATGTTGTTAATTTCAGTTCTTTATAATTATGAAATACTTTTCTTCTATTCAATATATTTTGTGGTTATGACAAATTGAGCTACACGTCTGAACTAAAGCCATATTTTTTTTTAAATTGTGCACAGAAATAAAATATTTCCTGTTAACTTTTCTTAATATTGAATTTTATCACTATTAAGTTAGTTGATAAGTAAATAAGTTTTCATTGTATGATAAACAGTGTTGTTACTATAAATGCTTATGCAAAATCTGTTGAGTATAATTTTTAAAAAAATTAATATTTACCTATCTTTTTACTGTGACTACAATGAAACCCATGCTTTGTGAAAATTCGAAAATATAGCTGGCTTGTCCTTATGAATGTTATTTGGGGTTTTTCTTTTTAATTTGCTGAAAATATTTGTAATCGATAATTTACCAACTTGAAGGTAATTCCTGACAATGCTGGAACCATAATATTAAATTTAATCACTATTAAGTTAGTTGATAAGTAAATAAGTTTTCATTGTATGATAAACAATGTTGTTACTATAAATGCTTATGCAAAATCTGCGTACAAAATCTGCTTATGCAATAAAATGCGTACTTTGTGAAAATTCAAAAATATAGCTGATTTGTCCTTGTCAAAGTTATTTGTTTTTTCTTTTTAATTTGCTGAAAAAATTTGTATTCAGTAATTTACCAACTTGACGATTATACCTCCAGTTTTAAAAAGTGTAATCTGAGATGCTTTGTGTTACAACTGGCAACAGGCGATCCTGACCTCTAGCGCCACCCAGCAGAGACTAAGCAGAAAAGAACGAACTCTGTGATGAGTAAACACCGATATCCGTTGTGCTGTAATGTTAAAATAGATGTTAAGTAGTTAAGTGTAATTGTTTATGTAATATATGTGTTAAATATAATAATTTAAAAGCAACGAGTAGTTTCTATGCTCTAGTCTGAATTAATTAGCGAACAGCATGATGGATAATACTGTTACAGGATATTTTCACCCCTCCCGAGACTAGAATTAAGATGCAGATCGAGAGCTGACTATATTTGAGGTAAGAACACCTTGTTTATTTTCTCTAACGACCGAAGTCAGTGAAGATTTGCAATAATTTGGCATCCCTGCCGGGATGGGAGTGGAAATTTCTGAAACTTGAAATAGAATTATTTGTCTCAGAGTAGCTATTTAGAAATTGTTTTAAGTACTGTTTTTGTTTCGGTTTATATTGAAAGTTAGAAGAAATGACGGAAGATACAATAAACGTATTAAAAACAAAAAGAACTAAGTTAAGAACCGCCATTACCAAATGTTGTCAGAAAATAGAGGCTGAAATTGCAAAAACAGAAGTTAACGTTGAGGAGTTAGAAGAAACTTTAGAACTACTTAACGAGAAAGCAGAAACACTAAAGGGTACTGACACCGATCTCGAACGACTTTTGAAACCAAAAGAATATGAGAAAGAATTCGATAGTATAGAAGAGTATAGTGAAAAAGTAACGCTATGGAAGTTTAGGGCGAAGAAACGCATATCGGCAAATGCCCCACCACCGCGTAAACATGACGATAACTCAGCAGTTCCGCACCAAATCGAAAGTCCAAAAGAAACGACTACGGTGAAGCTGCCGAAACTTTCGATTCCTAAATTTTACGGAGATAGTAGTCAGTGGCTTAATTTTTGGAATTCATTTCAATCGGCGATTAATAATAATGAGTCACTGAATAAAATTGATAAGTTTAACTATCTGAAAGCATATTTGGGGGGAACTGCTGCTAGCATTGTAGAAGGATTTTCGCTTTCACCAGAGAATTACGATTCAGTTATTAAACTGTTAGAAGAGCGATTCGGGCGAAAATCCATCTTAATAGACGCCCACATAGGCAATTTATTAAACATCCCTCCTCTGAAACATTCGAGTGATGTTAAAGGATTCAGAAATTTATTTGATAGATGTCAGACACAAATTAGAAGTTTAGACGCATTAGGAGTTGTGTCTGATACTTATGGTTCCTTATTATGCCCTATGCTTTTGAAGTTACTACCGCAAGATTTAGTGCTCGCATTTAATAGAACGGAAGGTGCAACTGACAATTTTAAAGTAAATGACTTAATGAATTTCTTAATGAAAGAATTAACTTCTCTTGAACGTACTAAAGCTACATTTACTCAACAGAAAAGAGATGATTTCCCCCGTCAAACGTTTTTACCCCCTCCTACTAGTCGCCGGCCTTTCTTCCCCCATGACCCACATATGTCGGCCGGAAAGGGTAAACATCATCCGATGGCAAAAAGGGAATATGCTACAGCTGCTGATTTATTTAGTAAAACCGAAGCAGCGCGGAATATAGAAAATAAACAGATTTGTGTGTTCTGTAATGACGACTCACACAACAGTCGAGATTGCGAATTCGCACAGAGCTTGTCCTTGGATGAGAAAAAGTCCATTTTGAAAAAGAAAGGAGCCTGTTTTAGATGTTTGCACATAAAACATATCGCGCGTGATTGCAAAGCGAAAACGATTTGCACAATATGTGGATATAAACATCTTTCGATTATGTGTAATTTTTCTAAACATGATAATGTTAATAATGTTTCTTTGGAAAAAACAGAAAATAAAAGTGATAGCAGTGTCGGGAATAGTGTACTGACCAATCAATCTGACTATACAGAAGTGTATTTACAAACTTTGATTGTAGGTATTCATGGAAAAGATGGTAAAAAAGGTTTTATTCGATGTATAATTGACACGGGGAGTCAAAATTCCTACATAAGTAAATATGTCGTTGAAAGGTTGCAATTAAAAAGTTTAAAAGAAGAAATTGTCACCCATGGGTTATTTGGCGGATTAGAAGTTTCGGAAAAGCATAACCGCTATCGTATAAGATTAAGCAGCATAGATGAATCCCACACTTGTGAAGTTGACGTGTTGGATGAAAAGAAAATTTGTTCTGTAATTCCTAAAGTCAAAAATATGTATTGGATTAGAGAACTGAGAAATAGGGGAATTTATGTCAGTGACATTTTTGAAAAAGAAACATCTCGATTGTACCAAAAGGATCCCCAAGAGATTCATTTGCTGCTAGGAGCAGACATTGCGGGTAGTTTATTTACTAGTCAAATTGAGCAACTTCCATGGGGAGGATTGGTAGCTTTGAAGACTAAATTGGGATGGACATTAATGGGCAAAATGACCTCTGGCAACACTGAGACAAAAAATTCCTTGTCAGGACTGACTTTATCTCTACATGTGTCCGACGCCAAACTGGCCGACCTCTGGCGCTTAGACACATTGGGAATTTTGGATAACGAAGAAAACAAAAATAAGAGTTTATTAGAAGAGGAAGCAAGAAAGTATTTCGTAGACACAGTGAAACGCAATAAAGATGGTCGATATGAGGTATCACTACCCTGGATTTTAGATAACTCCATGTTACCCAGTAATCGAGACTTAGCTGAAAAATGTCTTCGTAAGACTGAGAAGAAACTTGTTAGTTCGAATAAAAGGGAAGACTATCACGAAGTTTTTAGTTATTGGGAATCTAATGACATAATAGAATGTATAACCGATGAAAAGGAACATGGAACACATTATTTGCCTCATCGGCCTATAATTAAGGAAACAAGCCAAACAACAAAAATACGCCCTGTGTTCAACGCTTCGGCACGGTTAAAAAACTCTCCTTCATTGAATGATTGTCTCACTAAAGGTCCCAATTTAATTGAAATTTTACCCAGAATTTTAAATCGTTTCCGAAAATATCGGATTGCAGTTTCTTCCGACATCGAAAAAGCATTTCTCCAAATAAGCATTAGGGAGACCGATCGAGATTTTTTACGGTTTCTGTGGTTCGATGCCGAAAATAACTTGAAAATATATCGTCACAAGCGGGTAGTTTTTGGACTGACTTCTAGTCCCTTCCTATTGGCGGCAACGCTTGATTATCATTTGAACCAAGTTCCAGATAATTTGTCTGAGACCGCAGAACTTTTGAGAAACTCATTTTATGTAGATAACTCCCTGATCAGTCTAAATTCGATAGAAGAAACCGAAAAATTCATTGAAGAATCTAATTTGATTTTGTCTTCTGGACATTTCAATTTGAGATGTTGGCGATCTAACGTGCCAAATGCTATGATAAATGAAACTGAAACGGAAGCTGTACATATCTTAGGATTGTTGTGGGATCTTGAAACCGACACTCTATCATTAAAGATAGAACAAATGCTGCTCGATGATGAACCTGTGACTAAAAGAAAGGCTCTGTCCTTAATACAAAGAATTTTTGATCCTATTGGATTCACTGTGCCCGTCATACTTGTAGCAAAAATTATCCTTCAAGAAACTTGGCTACTAAAAATAAAATGGGATGACGAACTACCAACACCTTTGAACAAACAGTTTAAAACTTGGTTTAATCAATTATTTTTGCTTTCTCAGTTACGTGTGCCTCGATGGTTGAATATAAGCTATGATAAAGAAAACGAAATCACCCTTCATGTATTTTGTGACGCAAGTAAACGTGCTTATGCAACTTGCGCCTTTTTAAGAATTTCAACTACTGCAGGTATCAGGGTTCAGTTAGTTAACTCCAGGAGTCGTCTAGCTCTCCTGAAACCGATATCGATTCCACGTTTGGAACTTTTGTCCTGTTTGATTGGTGCGAGACTTGCATCAACAGTTTTATCTTATTTGAAGTTATCCAATATTGCTACTGTTCTTTGGAGTGATTCTTCTACAGCTTTGGGGTGAATTAAGAGAGAACACTCATGGGGAACGTTTGTACATAATAGAGTTCAAGAGATACGAACGCTAACAAATCCATCTACCTGGAGACACATTCCAGGTCATCTTAACCCTGCGGACCTTCCATCAAGGGGCTGTTCTGCAGCTCAACTGTCGAAGTCCAGATGGTGGGAGGGACCTCCATGGCTTTACCTTACTGAAACCGAATGGCCCCAAACAGACGAACAACCTGATGAAGATCTTTTGCATCAAGAGAAACGAAAAACTATTTTGACTTCTCAGAACAAAGAGAAAAATTCAGATTCAGACTGGTTTTACCGATATTTCTCATCTTTCCAGAAGATAGTCAGGTTGATAGCTTGGATTTTCAGATTTTGTTATAACGCAAGGAGTTCAGAACGGAACACTGCGAATCTCTCGGTAGCAGAAACTGAAAGGTCATTGTGTCGCCTGATTCAGAAGGATTCCTTTACTGGGCAAGAAGATAATTCTATTCGTGCTTTAAGGCCAATAGTAGATCAAGATGGTATTTTACGAGCAAAGACTAACATAATATACCGAAAAGATATAGAACATTTCCGATTCCCTGTTATCTTGCCTTCTAATCACGCAGTTGTACATTCATTAATTTTTGAGAAACATATAGAACTGCAGCATGCAGGTGTCTCGATACTAATGGCCAATTTGAGAGAGAAATATTGGATATTGAAGTCGAGAAAAACCATTCGAAAAGTCATCCAAAAATGTGTAAAGTGTCAGCGGTTCAATGCACAGAAATCCGAAACTGAACCTGGAATTCCCCCGGAAGATAGAGTTCGGGATGCATCCGTATTTGAAGTCGTGGGTGTGGACTTGGCAGGCCCACTTTATTTGAAAGGAAACACAAAATCATGGATTGTATTGTTTACGTGCGCCGTTTTCCGAGCCGTACACCTCGAGCTTGTGACCTCCTTGTCAACTGAAGCCTTTATACTGTCTTTGAGACGGTTTATCGCTAGAAGAGGAAAACCATTCATCATATATTCAGATAATGGGACTAACTTTATTGGTACAGATAGGGCATTGTGTAATATTGATTGGGATGCTGTCTTATCTGTCGCCACTACCCAGAAGATTCGATGGAAGTTCAATCCCCCATCTGCCGCATGGTGGGGCGGATGGTGGGAGAGACTGATACGAATGGTAAAACAACTTTTAAGACGAATTTTGGGTCGAGCGTCATTAAACTATGAAGAGTTAAATACTATCTTATGCGACTGTGAACAGATAATCAATTCTAGACCCATTTCATACGTGTCAGAAGATGTAAGAGATCCAGCCCCTTTGTCCCCTTCAATGTTCTTGCATGACTTGCCTTCTTCAGGAATTCCTGACATTGATGCAGTGGATGGCAATGAACTGAATAGGAGGGCTAAATATCGACAAAGATTGAGAGATGAATTGCGCAAGAGATTCCGCAATGAATATTTAGGGCAGTTACGTCAACGAACGGTAAAAGAACGGAATGACAAACAATTAGCTATTGGAGATGTTGTTCTTCTAGAAGACTCAAAGAAAAACCGTATTCACTGGCCTTTAGCAAGAGTGATTGAGATCTTTCCTGGTAAAGATAAGGTTGTCAGAATAGCCAGGGTGAAGACTCAGTCTGGTGTTTTTCTTAGACCAGTACAGCGACTCTATCGACTTGAAATTCCTGCCAGTGAAAGTAGGGTTCTGCAAGAGCCAGTAGATGTTGAGAATACCACGTCAGATGAAGGAACCGTTCCACCAGAAACTGTAGGTATCCAGAACATCAAACCGGACAAAGGAAATCAACCAGTGCTCTCAAGTGGTAGGTCACCGGTCGTATCCAGAGTTGGACGTATGGTGAGACCCCTTAAGAGACTGAATCTAACTACATTGAGCCCCTCCAAGACCGTCGGGCCTCAAGGTGGGAGAATGTTACAACTGGCAACAGGCGATCCTGACCTCTAGCGCCACCCAGCAGAGACTAAGCAGAAAAGAACGAACTCTGTGATGAGTAAACACCGATATCCGTTGTGCTGTAATGTTAAAATAGATGTTAAGTAGTTAAGTGTAATTGTTTATGTAATATATGTGTTAAATATAATAATTTAAAAGCAACGAGTAGTTTCTATGCTCTAGTCTGAATTAATTAGCGAACAGCATGATGGATAATACTGTTACAGGATATTTTCACCCCTCCCGAGACTAGAATTAAGATGCAGATCGAGAGCTGACTATATTTGAGGTAAGAACACCTTGTTTATTTTCTCTAACGACCGAAGTCAGTGAAGATTTGCAATACTTTGACTAATTTTTTTTCCAAAGGAAGATATTTTAAAGTATTGTCTGATTAAATACTGAATTGACTTCCTATTTTATTAGTCCTAATAAGAATTTATTTGTGATTGATAGAAAATGTTGCTTTTCTTTTTAAAGGCCTGTTATATATGATGTATTATTCATACTTATCTGCAAATAAAAATATTCTTATATTACTATGTGTGTGTGTGTGTGTTTGTTTTGGTTAATCAGTATTATTTCTCACATTTTTTTCCATAAGAGATTATGAACAATGATAAAAAAATTTCTTCACAATTCTTTTCTGTAATTTCATTTCCTTAATTATTAAATTATTACAAAATTCTGAACTCATTTATTCTGAAACCAATACACAATTATTCTGAAAAAGTTTATTTACCCGTTTCCTTTAAGAATTTTAATGAATTGTAGCAAAAAAAAGCACTTGAAATAAAGATTTTGAATGAAAATAAACAATTGTTAAATTGAATAAATAAATTCATATTAAATACGCACTAAAATAAAACAACTTGTTTTCGCTAGGAAAAATACGAAAAATCCATATTAAAGCGTATGGTTGTCCGTGTCTAAGCCACCCGCTATTACACGCGCGCGCCATCTAGTGGCGGCGACAAAATGTGAGACACATTTTTAACACTTAGCTGCTCCTCCTTCTGTAGCTTCATGGTTTACTAATTAGAGAAATGTGATTTTAAAGTTCAGTTAATTTTTGCGCGTTTTCTAAAGAACTGTTTATAGAACTTTAAATGATTTTTATGTAAGGAATAGCTAAAGTTACAAACACTAGTAAAATGAAACTTCAAAAACTGTAAGCTACAAATAAGGCTTGAAATTACTAACAGCGAAAACTCAAAAGTTCTTTTAAATTATTTGTGCACCAAAATATACTAACTCTTAAAACACTTGAAAAAAGTAAATTCAAAGTATGCAAATACACATGCTAATTAAGGTAAATTAGTTTATTCAAAAAATAAAAAAAAATTATTCAATACACGCGAGCAATTTTTTTAACAAAAAGTATTAAAATTAAATTAGTAAAATGCGCTTTTTCTGGACCCTCGTGGTACTTAAAATGTCTTTTGACATATATCACAGCCATAAGGTTTTTCACCAGTATGAATGCGTAGATGCCGGTTTAAGTGACCTGTTGTATAAAATGAAACGTAGTAGAACTTCAAGCTAGGGATAACTTTTTCCTTTTCTCATAAATTTTAAGATTTCTTGGATCCTTTAATGCGGACGATTATAAGTCACGTAGGATATAGTTCATGTAAAACTAAATAATATTAATTAGGCATTCATAAAGTGAGGTTTTACTTTCAAAATAAAGTTTGTAATTGAGATATGCTGAATAACTATTATTATGTAAGCCACATAACCAATACAGAAGCTTATAGTTAATAAATGGCTATAAAGGGAGATGACAATTCGTACTGTCTGTCTGAATATGCATTTTCTTTGAATCTTCGTATTATCATAAAATTATACTGCTGATTTTACCATGCGTAAAATCATTACATACCCCATGTCATTTTTCAAGCCTTCGAGATAATATTTTATAGACTTATGGACAAAAGAACTCTCACTCTATTGACACATTCCTTCGTACACCGATACACACACGCGCGCGCGAGAAAGAAAGAAAGAAAAAAAAAACTTCGTAGGTATATAATCTTTTAGATTGAAGTATACAAACTATTACTTCAAATTCCGGTGTTACTTCTAACGAATTGACTCATTAACTCACTAGCTTCAAAAATCTGAGATATTTGCTCTTCTATAAAGAAGTATTAAATTCGCCAAGTGTTTTTCTTTTTTCTTTATTCACCATTAGAATGCAAAATGTGTATTGTTGCTGCTGCCATCTACTGTCGAAAGTTTGAATGAAAGAAAATAATTTAGTTTCAACATTAGATGGCAGCAGCAGAATTTCGTAAGGCTAATTAATTTACGGTCAACTTTTGTTACCCGAGGGATCAGAAATTAAAGAAAAATTCCTAAACCTAGTTTGTGAAAACATCTTTATCGCGAAAAGTTTCTAAGATTACATAAAAAGCGTTAAGAAAGATTATTACTACCTATGTTTAAAGATAAGATATATTTATACATTTTATTCCTTTAGCGCAAACTTTCCCTATCTTAGAAAATAAGTTCATATGCGTTAGGAATTTAGTGCTATTAACCTCCAAGTAATTTAGACAGTAATTTTAGGGTACTAGCATCAGAACCAGAGTTCGCAGGTTTGAATCCTGCCGTAGAATTCCGAACGGTCACATCCATTTTTCTATTTGAAATTAACATACTACAAATAATTAAAATACGATCTTGAAACAAGTTTTTAACGGGAATACCTATTTAAGACTAATCATCGATCCAAATTATGTAATAGCTTGCAGAAACTAAGCATTTAAAAAAAAAATTTGGTCATGTTTTTAACCCTCTGATACATGGTAATTTAAAAAATGAGTATCAGAAGTATGTGATTTTTAAAGAAATAATACCCACGCATGTGTACAGGGAAATAAATCTCGCTTACATAAGGCTTTGTAACAGTGATTTTTGATAACACTACGATTCTGGTTAATAATAATTACAAGATAAAAAGAACTTTTTATATACCACGTTTTTAAATTTTCTGTTCTATCATATAAACTTGACAATTCTATATATTAATGAACACATTTTTAAAAATTTTTTGATGAATTATGCCATCAACTTGAAAGAAAATGATCGGTCTGCACTGTGCACTAAATGCAAGGATGTACCGTGAACCACGCAGTTCTGTACCTCGGGAAAAAACTCTTTGCCAAGGGACAGGCTTACGTCGCATAGAACCTTGGAAGGACTGCGCATCGATGAGTTTCACTGCTCCAAACTTACTGGAAAGACCTCTTATTTCGCCAAATCACAATTTTAATATTTTCCTATTTTAATTATTTTTCACTTGTATTTATTTTTATTTTTCTCTCCTTTTCTTTCTTAATTGCACAAACCTTCACTTAATTGTTCTTTTTCACTTCCTTTTATTTAATTTTAATCACTTTTTAGTCGTTCCCACTATCCACAGACTTTATAAACTGCTAACGTTTATACTATTTTTTAAATTTTTCGCACAATATTTTTGTAAACAATCTAAATTCACATGTATTCTGTTTTCAAAATCGTCAAACGCCGTTACGCAAAAGTGCAAGCACTGAATTCGATCGAAGCGCCACTCTGTGGATTTTTCTGCTTAAAGATGGCTAAAAGTATTAAAATAATGCATTGTCATCGTGTTCTGAGCTATTCTAAAAGTTTCAAATGTCTAGCTAGTCGGGAAGTTAGTTAAAAATCGATTGCATGATTTGTACTGGACAAACAAAAAAGCGAGTTTATTACAAACGTGGTAATTAGTAATTATCGGGACATGATGATGCATTGCCGGTTTGGCCAAATTGCGGATGTTATCATTTTAACGGCGGCTCTCGTTACAAACTTACGCTAGAATCCAAATACCCAAAATTAAAATGAGTGGCATGTCGAATAACTCTCATTTTTGGTACAACTTAAAAATGTGGATCCTTGTGTTCTAAATTTAGGTAGATAAAAAATAAACAGCGCTCAATGTCGACACATCAACATTTAACTGAATGGCTACGAACTGCAATAACTGAGTAGAGGCCAAATTTGTTGTTTTTGTTTCTAATGTTCCCTGGCTTGAAGTATTCCAGACCAGGTCATTATAGGTTAACAGACTGAGGGGGGGGGGGGGCGGCTCCGGCTTCTATATGCACCACAAGGGTCGGAATCCATTTGAGACAAGTGCCACCTCCATGTTGATCGAGCCCTCGGCGCGACATCTGGGGGATCGTACCCTCTCCCAACCTCTCTGATATCATAGAGGGAATTTCCAGTCAACGGATTGAACGCGCCCCTATTCGGCCTAGACACGGAGTTATTGACTTGTCGTGATTTGAGCCGAGCACCCTCGGCACCGAAAGCCGACGCGCTACCACTAAGCTACTTCGGTCCCGAGGTCATATGTAAATTGAGGGACCAAACAGTTAAAAGTAATTATTAAAGCTATTAAAACTACGCAAGAATTCAAAAATATTAATTTTTCCACTGATTTTGGCTCTTTTCAGTAGGTAGACATTCCCAAATGGTTCTTAACGCTGTTTATCTTGGCCACCCACGGTTTATTTAATAAAGGCGACTAAAAGTTTTCATGTAAGACGTAACCATTTTTTACATGTTTTTATTAACTCGCTTTCTTGTTTGTGTGTTTGTGTGTTTGTCCAGTCCAAATCTTGCAATCGATTTTTTAACTTCCCGATTAGCTAGACATTTGAAACTTTTAGAATAGCTCAGAACACAATGGCAATGCATTATTTTAATACTTTTAGCCATCTTTAAGCAGATTGAATCAATTTTCAGTTATTTTCAGTTAATTTTGCTTTGTAGACTGATGCAGCTCTCTATCTGCCGGGACGGGAACGAAAAGTTAAACGCAAGTTAACTTCCAATTAACTTCATTTTCTTTCAATGTGATGGAATAATTTTTTGATGGAATAATTCATCAAAAGAATGTTTAAAAAGTATTTATTAATACATAGAATTGTCAAGTTTATATGATTCAACAGAAAATTTAAAAACATGGTAAATAAAAAGTTCTTTTTATCTTGTAATTTTTAGGAATCTTTCCATTTTACGTTTAGCTAGGTTCATAATGGTCATGTGTCGAGGGCGCGATACAACCTTTTGGGGCTTCGAAATCCCCGGTCGGTTTGGCTACCGAACATTTTGACAACAAAAGTTTAACATTCAGTTCCCGTATATTTTGCGCTCTTGCAGCAGTGAGAATCGGTATGCCGCATCTGCTGTATAGGATCGGTGCTGATGAAATACCTAGCTGAATACCCGTGCTTCCCTACAATTATGTTATTTGGTTCATTTAATTTAAATGAACTTTAACTGTGAAATGTTGTTATTCCTCAGAGGCGTTCACCCCGTCATTGAACGACCATGATCCGACATTCAATACGGGTTATAGATTTTAATTTTTGAGGTATATGTCCCTTTTATATCCTTTAAAGGTTGAATATTTCAAAAAGCTTTCTGAGTGAACACCTAGGTCCTTAGTGGAACCACCATCCAAAAATATCGTTGCCATTCTGCAAGCAAACGTGAATTAAAATTGATGCGCGTAATATTAATTAAAGTTATTTAACACAAAAATAAATAACAAAAATAGTTATTAGTGTGCTACCTGCCAAGCCACATAATTTAACAATAGTAAACAAAGCATTCACTTAAGACTAAAGTTTAACCGTTATAATTTGGCAACATCTGTATTATTTTCGTAGCTTCAAAGCATCGGAAGAATTCATAAATTCTCTTGGTGTCATAAGCTCTATAAAAACTTTTTAGTAATTTAATGTTGAAATTATATTAATTAATTGTATTTTTATTTTATACTAGATAGTACCCGTCAAAACTTGACGGTGAAATACAAATCGTTATAAAAGTGCTATTAAAAGTAATAATAAAATACAATAATTAACAGAAATTAATAACATTATCATCGTAATAGAATGTTTAACGAAAAAACACATGAAATCCACGTGTGTTGGCTATTTAGAAATATTCAATTAAACACTTTTAAAACTGTTTAGCTGTGAAAAAATTCTTTGATTCAATTTTTCTTAAATTAACACCGATGAATGAATCACGGTGAATGAATAACTCACTCGTGTCTACATTTTCAAGTTCTGAGCATATAAAACGAATACTTGTTATTAATTTAATTGAAACACTATGATAACGCGAAACATGGCGGAAGATAGATAATTTTCTAATGAATATGAAAATCACAACCAAAATACGTTACAATGAAAGGATATTTTATGCTGAGAACATTTATAAACGGTGGCGAGCTGTTCTTTTAAGTGTCATAATCGTTTATTACAGCCGTCTAAATATCGAAATAAAGTTGATTTGTGTCGATATTACATTGTTTCTAATAAATTATTTGGGTTTAGATAGCAAATAATCTTTTTGAACTTTGCTTTTACCTTGTTAAGCCTAACTCATAAAGCAAAATGGATGCCATAGGCTGATATATTTATGAAGTGGTCGCTCCGGAACCGTTACATGACAGATACATACACAGAACACGGCAACTATTAGGGGAATTGTACTAGCCGGGCTTCGCCCGTCTAGCCAGTCGGTTTAGAAACCCGCTACCTTCAGCAATCATCAGGTGGAGGGAAGGAACTTCTCGCCAGGGGTGGGGGGGATTTTTGTTCTGTCTTGCGGAACAGATGTGTCAGACGCACCTCCCTTGGCGACAATTTGGCGCGAAAAGTTTTTATCGCCAACTTGTCGCCAAGGGGGTTTCCGCAGACATGTTAGGCTTAAAGTGCGAAATGTAAACAAAATATGGAACAGATGTAGTAAACGTAATAAATTGGAAAACAAACTTACTGCTGGCTTTAATAAACACGTAGGCGCACACCGGATCTTAAAAACACATAAATACAAAAAATAAAAGCTTAAAAATAATTAGAAATTTGTTAGGAGGGGCTGAAATATATATTTCTTCATTAAACATAAATTACAGCACAAATTCAATTGAAAAAATACGTGCTGACAATAGAATTTAAAAAGGATCTATTTACATTATATCGCCTCTATGTTAGACACAAAAATCCCCTGATATTTCTCAATTACACTAAATACTGCGGGCATAATGAATAAAAGACAAATATAACTAATACTATCCAAACTAATACTATCCAAAATGCGTCATTAATATTTCGCAACAACATGGTCGCCATATTACATCACGTAAACAAACGCACACGACTAGCCATTCGAACTGGGTTGCCCCAAAATAAAATCTCGCCAAAATCGCATGGTTACCACGTCAAACACAAAATCGCCAAACTTGGCAGGGAGGTGCGTGTAACACATCTGTACCCTGCCGGAGACTGTTTGCAGGACGTAGGATGCGTTACCACAAAATTGAAATACCTTTATAATGAATACATTTATAACGGCGAATAAAGGTATTCTCCCCCCACCCCCAGCGAGAAGTTCCCTTCCCTCCACCCCTTCCGCGTATGGACTAAAAATTCTTTCTTCGAGAAGATACCTTCCCCTCCCCGCGTATGGGTGAAGAAATGGTTCTTTGGTGCCCGGAACTGGTCGAAAATAAAAAAGTGACCTCGGGAAAAGAATTAATTAAAAAATAGGATTGTATATCCCTTATTTAAAACAAAAACGGTTGAAATACCTTTATTCGTTTTTTTTTTTTTTTTTTTTTTAATTCTCTGACGATGATTGCTGAAGGTAGCGGGTCCCTAAAACGACCGGTCGTATATTAATAATTATTAATATTTAATCGTCCTCAGTATCTGAACATTAATAGTGAATCCGATTGAAATTAATAAACAGATTTATTGAACATATCATATCAAATATCATATTACAATTACATCATTCAAAATTAATCACTGTAAATATATAATCACTTAATCTACTCATATAATCACTGATTTTAATAAACAAACATTCTTAAAATCCCGGTCAACGTCGAGTACTTCAGCTAGAAATTGTGCGTAAAAACCTTAATTTTTACACTTTCGCAACACAGATTTCTGAATAATCTAACCGAGGAAATATTACAGCAAGCTGACAATAAAAAAAACTTTTTTATATACCTTGACTTTTGTTTTTCTCTTTCCAAGTTTATTGTCAACAAATGAACAAAACCAATCTCTATTTTAATTTCGCTTCAAATATTAATTTGCTCTTTACCATGGGAAAGGTGGGGACGCAAGACGATGCAAACAGTGACAAGAGACGAGATAGAATTTTGTTTTAAAACAAGATATTAAAAATATTAAGAAAGATTTTGTTTAATATCTTTATATTTAAATTTGTATCTACATATTTCAAATTTTTGGTTTTTTTTTTAGAATTAATTTAAATTTTAATGTTTATATTATTTCAGACGGAAAGACACGAACAAGCATATTTCATTTTTAAAAGGTTATTATATCCACTTAAATCCGATTACATATCTTTTAGATATTCCAATTATTTTACCTGTCATTCTGGTATTAATTTAAGCTCAGACATCTCTTAAAATGCTCTTACATTCTTTTTAGAAAATAAAAGCATTGATTTCTTTAAAGAGAAGCAGGGGGGAGAAATTAGAGGGGTAAACACTTTAGAAAAAATATATTCTGAAATGTGTTGAGGCTGAATATCTTAAAAAAATTAACTAATAGTTTTAATGGATTTTTTTTTCACAATGTACAATTGATTATTTTATAGTACTATTTTTGAGTTCCGATTAAACTTTTAAAGTAAAATAATTAATCTGACACCAATAGATGGCGACACCGGTTAGAAAGGGAAAAAAAAATTTAATTCGTCTATTCTCCACTAAACTAAACACGAGGACTAATAGAAAGCAATTACTGTAATTGGGATTGGGTAATTAGGTTTTTATAAATCATTCGATTATTGAAATGATTGCATTGTATTAAAAATTTCAAAAATAAATCTGGACGCACGTGTGATGTTCATTGAAAGATTGAAAGAATCCGAATTTCAAGTTCTGAGATAATGATTTATGAGGTCAGTATGGGAGCCTTCGAAAGACAAAACAGAAGAGAATGCAGAGCTTCGGAACTGTGGTTGCAAGGTAAATATGCTGCGCTTACTTTATTATTATTTTTTCTATTTGCAATCAGTGCGGGTAAATTAAATTGTACATTTTTCCCCCCTTTTTCTCAAAACGTGTTTTTTCAGTAATTAGGCACGAAAAAAATTTACGAAGACCGAAATACGGAGATATTTGGAGAGATTGAAAACAGAAACTAGTTAATAGCAATTTATTGTTATGCTTTTGTTTTCCCCTTTATCTGGATAGGTGTTTAAATAGGCTAGATTTAAATTTAATCTGTGTTTTCCTTTTTTGGTTAAAATAGATCCACGACGTAATCTATTTTAACCAAACTTAAATTTTATCACAGGTGTGATAAGTAAAATTAATTATCAGCATTTTATAACTTAAAAGTACAGTACCCGCCGCTATTAAAATCAAGGGTTAATAAAATCAGCCGTTTATTAAAATCAGATTTAAAGGAACGGATTCAAATCGATGTGAAATCATTATAAAATCAACTCTTAGTGAAATCAATACCGCCGCTTTTAAAAATCAAAAGTTTCAGATACTTTAATCTACACAGTCCAGTCACATTAATGTGACCACCTGTCAAACTCCAGAATAACCACCTTTCGCAGAGCGGACCGCTGCGAGACGTGCAGGAAGAGAGTCAATTAGGTTCCTGAAGGTGTTCACTGGGATGTTGAGCCATGCCGACTCCAGTGCCGTGGCCAGCTGCGCTAGGTTACGCGGGTGAGGATCCATGGTGCGAACAACCCGATCGAGGTGGTCCCACAGATTCTCGATTGGGTTCAAGTCCGGGGAATTTGCTGGCCAAGGGAGTACGGTAAACTCATCCTGGTGCTCTTCGAACCACGCACGTACACTGCGAGCTTTATGACACGTCGCATTGTCCTGCTAGTAGATGCCATCATTCTGAGGAAAACAATTCACGTGTAGGGGTGAACATGGTACGCAAGGATAGATGCATACTTGTGTTGATCCATCGTGCCTTCCACAATGATGAGTGAACCCAGAGAATACCACGAAAACATTCCCCATACCATAATGCTCCCTCCTCCAGCTTGGACCCTTCTGGCAATTGTTTCAGGGTGTTTGCTTTCAGACGTGTCACGCCGTATACGCCAACGTGCATCTGTCCGATGGAGCATAAAACGTGATTCATCGGAAAAAGCCACCTGTCTCCACTCAGTGGAAGTCCAGTTGCGGTACTGGCATGCAAATTCCAGCCTTCGTCGCCGATGAACAGCAGTCAGCATAGGTGCATTAATCAGGCGTCTGCTGCGGAGGCCCATACATAGCAACGTTCGCTGAACCGTCGTTGTGAAGACACTGTTGGTAGCCCCTCGGTTCATCTGGACGGTCAGTTGCTTAACGGTTGCACGTCTATTCGCCTGAACGCATCTGCGCAGCCGTCGTTCACCTCTGCCATCTATGGCCCGTGGTGCATCACATTTGCCACGTCGTTAGTTTTGGATAGTGCCATTTTACCATGCATGGTATACTTTTGCCACAGCGGCCTGCGAACAGTTTACAAAATTAGCCGTTTCGGAAATGCTTCCACTCTTGGCCCGAAAGCCAATGATTATGCCCTTTTGGACGTCGGATAAATCGCTCCGTTTCTGCATGACTGCAAAAACTGAAATTTTTTCCGAATGCCTACAACACACTTTATATATCCACCAAATTTGCTGATGACACGTGCTTTCTGCGATTGGTTATTTAACGTTGACGTCAAAAGTAGGCGGTGATCACATTAATATGACTGGACTGTGTATTTACCACGTGAAATAAGCCAAGGTCATGAGGAGCTTTTCATTTCAAAACAAGTGTGAGTTGCAATGCTTAACCTTTTCGTTCAGGAACAATATCGAACCTTTCATTTAGCTTTCAGCAACATTCCTTAATACCTTCACCTGGAAAATAAATGGCGAAGAGAAGAAAGGAAAGGAAAGATAAGCAAACTCAGAACAGCATTCCTTGAAGAAGGCATATCAGGGGGGTAAGAACTGGTTCTCACGGCTTTCGAAAAGTTTCTTCATCAAATGGTCAGTTGGAATTCTATCAGTGAGTGAACCTGAGCTTAAAGATTTAAGTGTTAGGGAAAAGCAAGAAATGCTGAAATGATATGACGAGAGGCCAAAATGCAGCCAACGAGAAGCTTCGTCAAAACTGGGGATTTCTTAAACTATCTTATTCAATAAACAGGAAAATCAACGTAAATAAAGCACAAATAGCAATAAGATGCAATTATTTTGCATACGCCCGTTTCGAAGCTACAAAGGAGATTCTTCATCAGTGCAACGAACTTAGTGGCAGCTCAAAAAAGCCGAAGACTAAGCGACCAGACCAGTGCACACGCACTTAAATAGCCCTCGAGTGCCGAGCGCCAAAGACACGAAGCAGTGGAGAAACCGAAATAGGGCAAGCAGCGCCATCTAGAGGCTAAAAGAGGGGGAAAAGTTGAAAAAATGAAGAAACAGGCCAACACAGCTAAATAAACCCTTTCCACAATTGACGAAAAACAGGGGTGCTTGACAAATCATTAACCAAAGAACCCGAATTTTTAAAAATGTGATCAAATCATCTTGATATAGATGTCCCATCTTGAGTGACATCATATGCATTATTTTGAGGTTAAACTATTTGACAAATTAAAGTTTACTTCCTATGTTCGCTATGTTGATGACTGTTTTGTCTTATTGGACCAGAATAACTCTGACATCGATCGCGTGCTCTCTGTCATGAATTCTATTGATCCTTGTATTCAATTTACGTGTGAGGAAGAGTGTAATAATCGTTTACCTTTCTTGGATGTGCTTGTTATCCGCAGTGACGAGGTTTTTCAGACTACTGTCTTCCGCAAGCCCTTTGCCGTGTCTCTTCCCCCACATAGGCTTTCTGCCCATCCTCCCAGTCAAAAAATTGCCTGTTTCAACACGTTTGTCCATCGGGTGTTGAACATTTGCTCCACTCCTATTGTGACCGAGCTTGATTATCTAAGGGCGGTCGCCGTGGACCATGGCTATGCCTCTAATATCGTTGATTCCATTTATAAGAAATTGTCTAAACTCGTCCAAAAAAGGTGTATTTCAAAGCCGAACCTGTCGGTGGTTTTGCCCTTCTTTACCAAGATTAGTCATCAAATCGCTAAAATTCTTAAATGGTTTGAAATTAAGGTTATTTTCTCTCCGGTCAATAAAAATATCTTTTCCGGATCTCAAACACCCCATTGACCGCTTAAATAGCTGGGGTATCTACCGGGTTTCTTGCCAGTGTGGCCTATCTTATAATGGTCAAACCAAGCGTTGCTCAACACGCCTGGACTTTAAATCATCGATTTGACTTTTCTTCTGCCTCCATTATTCAGAAATGTCGCTCGCCTGCCGATCTTGATTTCTGGGAAGCTTATCACATTTTTAAAAATTCGGGTTCTTTGGTTAATGATTTGTCAAGCACCCCTGTTTTTCCTCAATTGTGGAAAGGGTTTATTTAGCTGTGTTGGCCTGTTTCTTCATTTTTTTCAATTTCCCCCTCTTTTTGCCACTAGATGGCGCTGCTTGCCCTATTTCGGTCTCTCCGCTGCTTCGTGTCTTTGGCGCTCGGAACGCGCGGGCTATTTTAGTGTGTGTACACTGGTCTGGTTGCTTAGTCTTCGCCTTTTTGAGCTGCCACTAATTTCGTTGCACTGATGACGAAGCTCCTTTGTAGCTTCGAAACGGCCGTATGCAAAATAATTGCATCTTATTGCTATTTGGGCTTTATTTAAGTTGGTTTTCCTGTTTATTCCTCGAGCACAAAGGTTGTATCTTTTCTTTTGCCTTATTCAACTTATTGAACAGTAAGACGCCATTTCTGATGAAATAAAAAAGAATGGAAACCTATTCCGCAAAAGAAAACGCGATGAAAAATCTGATGACATAGAGTCTGGACTTAAACTGGTTTGAGAACATGAGAATACAAAAAAACCATATCTCGCTCAATTCTATGCGAAAAGGCACAGCAGTTTGCTAGTCTGTTTGGAGAGGAAAACTTCGCACCTACGGACGGATGGCTAACCCGATGGAAGGAATGCAACAACACTGTTTGAAGAAAATTGCAGAGCGAGAAGCAAGATACGAATAATGAGGCTGTTGAGAACTAGAAGGAAGAGGTCTGAGTTAAATTGATGAAAGAGTATCAGCCTGATCAAATTTTCAACTAAGATGAGATTGGATTCTTATACCGAGCATTTCCGGAACATACTTTGATGTTTAAAAATTAATCTGTTGCAAGAAGCAAAAAAAGTCAAACAAAGATTAACTGCGCTGTTAACATGCAACATGACAGGAACTGTAAAGAAAAACACCTCTGGTGATTTGTTCCAGCAAAAACCCTTTTTGTGTTAAGGGTGTTAAGAACCTTCAAGTCAATTATACACACAGCATAAAGTCATGAATGACCACAGCTATCTATACAGATTTTCTCCTTAAATGGAACAAACAACTAAAAAACGAAAAAATCGTGCTTTTGTTCAGCTACCATAACTGGCGCCCGGGGCACGATACCTTTTTGGCGTACTTTTGGGATACCTTTCTGGAAAATCTTGTTTGTCTTGGTGCCATTTGGTGCCCCTCTACGAGAGGTACCCGGGGTATGATATACCCCCTTGCCCCCTCTCGCTACGCCACTGCTTTTGTTATACATTTGTTCCTCTCATCCAAATGATTTGAAATTAAAAAATATTAAACTAGTTTTCATTCCCTCAAATATTATAAGCATCATTCAACCTTTGGATCAAGGGATCATACGATTATTTAAATTTCATTATAGAAAACCACTAGTTAATAGAATTGTCAAAGAAATTGATTTTTCTAATTCCGAAACTACACGATCTACCAATAAGTATTTGGACACCCATGCAAATGGCGATATCAGTGGTCCTGATACACGACACGCCCTCCGCCGTTAAATATCGTGTAGGAAACAAAATTGGCATTAGTAGCATGCAAGATGCCACGAAGTGCAGAGTTATCGATTTAGAGAAAGGTGTAATCGTCGGATATCACAGAAATGGCCGATCCTTAAGGGACATAGCTAGCGAGCTGAATTACCCAAAATCGACAGTGGCTTATGTGATTCGGATGTGGATGGGGAGCGGTGATTGTCGGAATGTGCCCCGAGTCGGCAGACTCCCCGAAAATGGGAGATAGAAACCGACGGTTGCTGTCCAGAGAAATTCGGAAAAACCGCACCCAAACGATGGCCCACATACTCCAGGAGTTTCAACAGGCATCCGGGAGTGTTGTTTCGATGAATACCGTCCGTAAGGAAACCCATCAGCTTGGTTTTCTTGGCCGTGCTGGCGCCAATAAGCCTTTGATCATCAAGTCCAACCGCGCTGCTCGGTTAATGTGGTGCAAAGCACGTCGAAAGTTAACCGTAGATCAGTGGAAACGGGTTTTCTGGAGCGACGAATTAAGGTCGATTTATATAGCGACGTGAAGTGAACGTAACGGGAACGAGCCGAGCGCGCGACGAGTCGTCGTAATCATTTCCTCCCTGTTTTTCAATGGAACTGTTTATACTGCGCCGTCACACGTCCGATTCTCGGCAGATTCCCGGCCGAGAATCGGCGCCAACGATTCGAAGCAGGAAGTCGTTCATGCTCGGCCGTCTCTCGTTCATGGCAGAAAGTAAAAAGTGGCTATTCAAGATATAATTTACATACTGTTATTTATGTTTGATATTTAATATGGATGATGAAAACTCATTGAGCTGGTGAGAGGTTTTGTACGATTCGGCCCATCAAAATACATGAATCCAAAGTTCAAAATGACAATTCGGAAGGCAATAGGAGAAAATTATACTTGAAATTACAATTGGTTCACTAAAATGTAAAATTTATCAATTTGTATGAATAATGAAGCAATGGAAAAATTATTTACACGATTTAGAAAGTGTAAATTGTTAAAAACAAATACTTACATGTATGGATTTGTTGGTTATAAAGCAATTTTTCTTGCTTTCTGAGCAGCAAAATTGTACACTGGTGTGCAAAACTTAAGCAACAGGTGGGTTTTTTGCCATAACTCCACGAGAAATCATCTGAGAGACATGAAATTCAGAAATGAGGGAGAGTATTATGTACGTAAAGGATGACGAAAGCATCGGCGCTGAAAAAGGAATACAATGCATACGGTATGGAATCAAACAAAAACAAACTTTATTGAACGCATAGTATCGTGACTCATGATTGTCTATCCAAGATGAAGAACAACAAGCAGATGTTCCTTAATATGGGATATGCCCTCCCCTCACTGCAATGGTTGCTTCGCACCGTCTCCGCATACTCAGAACCAGCTGGTGCAACATTTCTTGCGGTAGGAGTGCCCATTCCTCAATCAGCATCTGTTTGAGTTGTTGGGTGTTCTCCGGAGGATGTAAGCGTGCTTTAATGCGTCTCCCCAAAGCATCCCACCCATGTTCGATAGGATTTAAATCTGGGGAGTACGCTGGCCAATCCATTCGAGTGATATCTTCACTTTCCAGTAGCTCCTCAACAGCAAGAGTCCGATGTGGCCGTGCATTGTCATCCATAAAAACGAAGTCTGGGCATATGGCACCTCGGAACAGACGCACATGGGGAAGGAGTACCTCCTCACAATAGCTATCCCCGGTTACAGACCCTCTGTCGAAAACGCGGAGCTCAGTTCGCCAGTTCAGCATAATGCCTCCCCAGACAAGAACTCCAGGACCACCGTTAGGGTGTCTTTCCTTGATGTTACTGAGATAAAACCGGGTCCCGACCTCTCTCCAAATGAAAACGCGTTGAGAATCGCTTCTGGTACTGAACCGACTCTCATCCGTAAAGAGGACACGACTCCATTGATCAGTCGTCCAGTTTTTGTGCTCTCTGCACCACTGTTGCCACCTACCGCCACCTACCGCCACTGTAAACGGTGGCGTCGGTGGCCAACTTTCAACGGGAGGCAGCGTTCAGGACGGCGGGCGAATAAGCCCCCTTTGTGAAGGCGTCTGGCCACAGTAAACCGCGACACTTGTCGCCCCTTTCCTGTACAGAGTTGCTGAGCAATGGCGCTTGCTGACTGCTGTCGGCCTCTTTTCGCCTGCAGGACAATATATCGGTCATCCCCTGCAGTTGTCGTCCTCGGGCGGCCACCACCAACCTTTCTAACAGCTGTACCTGTGGTTTGGAACGCTTTCCAAGCGCGCGAAACGACACTTTTCTTGATTCCGAACTCTGCAGCTACACTGGTGACAGTACTCCCCTCCTCCAGCTTTCCGATCATTCTTCCACGTGTGAAGTGGTCCAGGTGATTTTTTCTAGCCATATTTCACGAACTGACTCACTGGCACTTGCATCGAATATGTTGAATTGCGTCTCCGTCCTTCCTTTTATTCTACTGTTGAGCAGCGCGCGCCGACATCACGCGTTTTGCGTACGCTCACGTCGCCTCTGACGTTTCGTTCCTGATATTTGCATACGCATGTCGTTTCTACTGACTTACATGTTCATTGTACTGATCACCAGACCTCCTTTTCTGTAATTTCATGGCTATCTGCTAAATTTTTACATTGATGCTTAAGTTTTGCACACCAGTGTATATTAAAAGTGAAAAGTCCAAAGATGATGAGAAATCATTTTCATTATTAATAAGTGTCAAGGAGGACAGGTGTACAATCCGTATTAAAAGCATTCTGATTGTACCTGCTTTGTAATATTTTCAATTCTTGTGGGAAAAGTGGGAAATAAAATCCATTATAATGATAGAGAGAACAAGTAAAAGCCATTTTTTGTTTACCTCACTACTTCAGCCTTCAAACCCCTTTCTTCCCCACAGGTTTGGAGCCAGGGCCGCCCAGAGGGGGGGGGGGGCAACTGGGGCACTTTACCCCAGGCCCCCAACTGCCGGAGGGACCCCCAAATTTTTTTTAAAAATTATTTATTAGATTTCCTCCGAAAGAAAATTCTGAAACTTGTACCGTACTTCAAAATTCAAAATAATCTCCTGAAAAAAAGCCCCCCCCCCCAAAAAAAAAAAAAAATAAAATAAAATAAAATAAAAAAAAAATAAATAAATAAAAATTATTCGATTAATCAGATTTCTTGGGGCCCCCAACAGAAGTTTGCCCCAAACCCCGTAAAGTCTCTGGGAGGCCCTGTTTGGAGTGCATTTACTTATTTGTCTTACACTCCTTGGAGAAATGTCTTATCTATTGTTTGCTTTGAATAGAGCAAACATTTGACTAAATGGTATTAGTATTCGTTCACAAGGATATGTTCACGTTTTTCTCAGTTTGCAACTATTCCGTGAAAACGAACAAAGTCCGACAAAACGGTTTATAATTCTTCAAATGACTATATGTAGTGACTGACAGATAGTAGAAACTGATATTGAAAAAAAGAATTGATAATCAAGGGTTTACTATAACTGAATTGAAGATAAATCATGTTTTTTTAACCGAGAAATTTTTCGAACCAAAAGGGTAGTTTGTCAATTAAAATTCTTTCTGCGATTCTTTAGAAAAAATCGAAACATATATATTTTTATAAGTTGAATTATAGAAACCGCGAAAAATGAGGGATTTCTTTAAAAACCCGTAACATTTAGAAAAGTGTTGCTATGAGAAATAAAAATGGTGGCCCTGGGCGGTTACCCAGTTTGTCCACCCCTAAGCACGGCCCTGGCTCTCCTCTAACAAAAGTGTGATAATGGCTAAATCTTTAACTGAAAAATGAAACCGCGCCCTGACGTTACAAATCTTTCACAACTAATGAAACACGTTCCCGCCACTTTCTACTCCCGTCTCTGTATAAACACATGCATCCGGCGCCCGGGCTCGGCTCGTTCCCGTTACGTTCCCTTTACGTGCCTGTATAAATCAACCCTTAAGATTCCCCTTCTACCGTTCGGATGGCAGGGTCTGGGTCTGGTGTCTGCCTGGCGAACGCCTCCTGCTAGAATACACTGTTCACACAGTAAAGTTCGGCGGAGGTGGAATTATGGTCTGGGGGTGTTTCTCCTGGTATGGACTGAGACCCTTGGTCCCAATTCAGGGAAAGCTCAACGCCTACGCCTACTGCAGTATTTTGGATGACAGTCTGTTTCCTACGTGGAGGGAGTTTTACGGGTTGAACCCATGTTACTTCCAGGACGACACATGGTAAAAATTACATGACAGAGATTTCTTTTCATGTATTAGTATTTTGTTGTACGGTATTATGCAACAAAAGATTACACCCTTCTAGATCATAGGTTCTTAAACTGTGGTCCGCGGACCTCTGGGGGTCCACCTAGCCATTACCGGGGGTCCGCGAAACAATTTTGACATTAACTTTACATCCCCCAACTTTTCACTTTTAACCAAATAACTCATTTAATAAAAATCCTACATGGTCGAGACTTTTTGTATTTGTTCTTACTTAACTAGTTATTAACATAACTAAACAATAATTAGTAAAAAATTTATTATTTTTATTCAACTGCAAATACGGAAAAATAAATAAAATAAGACAATTTTTTGCATTGTTGCGACTATTGCGTGGCGCGGGAACACGTAGCTATAAATAGACTGGCGACTCAGGTGGATCGTTGGCTAAAAATTGGATTTACACTGATACAAAATATAGATGAAAGCAACTCAGATAATGGAGCATCAACCTTGAAATCCATGTAGAAACGTAAAATTAAAAAATATCGTGATGAGTATTTATCATTTGGATTATCTTATATATGCAATAAAGATGTGGAAAGACCTGTCTACGTCGCGAAAGTATATTAAACGAAAGTACGAAACTCGCCAAACTCAGTCGTCATTTGCAAACAATCAACTTTCGGTCAAAACGCAATCACAACTGTGTGTATGAGTCTTTTCCAACACTCAACGATTTTATAGAAACTTCCAATAAAGAGCTCCCTAATGAAACACGGCATATTTTTGTTGAACATTTAATGGTTCTAAAAAACAGTTTTAGGAATTATTTTTCCAGTCCTGATTCTGACAATAACTGGATTAGAGATCCATTCAACATGGAAGTTACTAATGCCAAACATTTATCTATACTTGAACAAGATATTCTCGTGGAATTATCATGCGATATGTCTTTGAAACTACAATTCAACAAAACTAAACTCACAAACCTTTGGTTACATCTCAGATCTGATTACCCTGCACTTGCAAATAAAGCACTCCAACATTTCATTCCGTTCTACACAACATATTTATGTGAACAGACTTTTTCAGTACTGTTATGTATGAAATCAAAGTATAAAAACAAACTCAATGTAGAAGCAGACCTTAGAATAAAATTTCTCAACATAGAGACCGACATTGTGGTTCTGGTTCCAAGAAAACAACTGTACCCATCTCATTAAGTACAAATTATTTACAGGAAACATATAATAAGATCTATTTAGACCAATATTTGACCAAGAAATGTTTGTATGAGTTTAATGTATTATGATTTGTAACTTTTTTTAATTCTTTTTACTACTATTTTTATTAATTTTATGTTTTTTATTTTATATCCTAATAAAAATGTTCATCTCTATAAATGCTCAAGACCATTTATTAAAATAACCAGCAATACATTTTTACCAATATTTATTATAACGTAGTGCCTATGAGATTATTGAGCCAAAAATTAAGTCTCAAGAACGACGTAAAATGCCTAGGGTTGGGAGGGGGTCCGTAAAAAATATGTTGTTCAAAAGGGGGTCCTCGGACTACATAAGTTTAAGAACCCCTGTTCTAGATCATTAATCTCTAAGTTCTAAAAAAAAGTAACTCCCGCTGTCGCTGTCAAAAGCTTGTCACGCTATCTACTCCGAAACCACTGAGGGTATGGGGTCGAGAGCGATACCCATGGATGCAGAAAAATGGGGGGGGGGACCAAAGTAAGACATGTCTCATCTTCGTCAGACTTTAAGTTTGTATTTATTTTATGTTTTGTGGGAAAATAATGACTATTTTATCTTCAGATTACGATAACTCGCCAAAAAATTATCGTAGAATTTTGATCTTTTTAGTCTTAGACATTTCTCTTTCAAACTAGACCTCATTTGTTTAAAAATGTTTTAAAACAGACTAATATTTTCATCAAAAAATGAAACACAGCTTTTCAAGAAATATCGTCCGCTATGTGGATGTAATATCGATGCTCCTCGAGTTTTTATCTTACAAAGAAAATATTTACATCATCTGGAAGCTGAAAGCTTTCTTATTCATATAAACCTCATTTCAAGTCTATATCTTAAACTTTCGATTTTAATTGAATTTTAAAGCTGATAATTCAACAGTGATGAAACGTCCTTCGCATTAAGGGTGACAACAGTAAATGGATGGAAGCTGTTACATTGCCTGAGAATCACCCCTATGTATCTCGCTATTAGCCATAACAGAGGAGCGAGCGTAGCGAGCCTAGGGGCGAAGCCCCGAGTGAAATAAACTTCTGGGAAAATCAATGAGTAAAAAAGCAAAAGTGATTCTCAGTAGCTTATTTTGTATTTTAACAGCCGTCACCATTAGTGAAAAATCTTAATAATTTCACTAGAATTAAATATAAATAAGATCCATCGAATAAAATATCATCTTACCATCAATCATTCACAGTAGTATCACAAACTGTGTGATAAACTATTTGTTTATTTCAACAGGAAAGAAACCCAGATAGTGTTGTATCTAACTCTTTGATTACTACTTTATTACTTATTTAATTATATCATTTATTTATTTTTTACAAGGAGTATTAATTAATTTAACTTATCCCTTATATTTAAAACATATAGTGGTTAGTATTGCGTTGTGTAATCAATCTCCCAACTAAAACAATAGCCTAGATTCTGTGGCTAACAGAAATTCACAAATGATTACTCACAAAACATGACAGACACAATTTTAACTGAGGGAAACAAATCAAAATTTTTATTCATTACTATTAACTCAAATTAATAAAATCTTATCACCTTATGTTAAACAATGGAATTTAGAGAAATCTTATCTCATTGCCTTAACTTCTTTATACATCAATATACACATACATATTAATAATATCACTCGTTCTACTTGTAAACATAATATTAACTAATAATATCCCTCATAATAAATTAATAAGTATCATCTTGAACAACATAAAGAAAAAAAAATTGGCCACAATATAAAAGAAAAAAAATTGAGATTGACTGACAAGAAAAACTTTTTTAAAAAAATTAAATTAAACTATGCCATGGCTTAAAAAAAAAACTTATCTTATCGGATAGCTTAAAAGTATCGAAACCACTTCCATGCTCCATCGTCTTAGTACATCGGGGAGAATCAATACTCCAGGTCCAGGGTCTTTGTTCAACAATCTTCATCATGGCGTTCTCCGAAAGTTCTGCTCAGCTCCGAACAACCAGCAGCATTGATTACGGTAGAGACAATCAGCTAGAGTTTCTGTCAGCTAGACAACCAGGAAAAAGTAAAAGTCCCCTTATTTTTTGTGTGCAGCCCTTTTATAATCTTTTTTAGTCCATTCCACGTGGCACTTTTAATTACATCATCTGTGCTGTTACTGGTCGCAAGCATGTCCAAGGGCTTCTGACCCTCTCATATCCGGGTACAAACATAGGGTGGAGGAGCCCCAGGTGGTCCTCTTATCAGTATATTCCTTTGCAAAAAGTGGGTAAAATCGTCTCTTTTTTTGAATGAAACTGAATAAACTGTATCGCCATTTCTTTAATATTCTCGAGAAGCACTTCTGTGTTTCAAACCAATATGCGATAATTTAAAATATATATATAAAAAAGAAAAATTAAGCGTATAAAACTTAAAAATACAAAGGGAAAAAATAAATAAAAAGACTAAACAAAGCTTAATTAAAAAAAAAAAAACTTTACCTTGAGTCAGTCAATCCACATGAAAAAAATTTTAAAAATTGAAAATTGTCAGTCAATCAAACACTAAAATACATTAAATTCCTGTATGTTACATTTATAGTACATAAAACAGGATTTATCATTTGCTCAACTTTCATGAATGCCACTACAATTAATCCGCGCGATAATTAATCTAATGACACTCATCAAAGTTAAACAACAGGTGGAGAAAATTATTAAACTATTTAATTCACTGTATACACTAGATGTTCAGAAGTAATATTGAAGCGTGCAATGCAGTTCTTTGAGCCCATACCGCGAAATGCAAATATCGATCCCACCTGCTCTCCGATGACTCAATCAAATGTTTGAGAGAATCTATAATAATCCCATTGACACTTTCCACAAAAAAAAATTTGGGACACAGAATACATGAGAAAAAAAATTGAACAAACTAAATATCCTAATGAATTGTGAAACTTTTAGAGTTGCATTAAACATTTGTGGTATATTGCGACAAATTAAACTCGAATCAAAATTACCTAATAACAACCTATATTATACTTCAGAGATTGCATATAAAACAAAACATGAAACCATTGACAATTTATCATACCTCTCACAAAAAAATCATAACAATGTACGCTCCACTGAAACTAAACCCCGAACCTAGTCAAAAATCTAAATCATAACAACCAGTCTCTGTTTCAACGTAAAATAAAAAATTTACAACTTGCCTACTGTTAGTTTACTCCCATATCCGAACTCCTACAGTGCCAACGAAGCATACGTCCCAAAACCTTTAACAAAAAAAATTGTATGCTCTGCTTAAAATAAGCCACATCATATCGAACCAAAACTCAACAAATCAAATCAAAATCTCCTACAAAACTCAAAACCACTTTTCGATCCCAAAAATCATGCTGACCTGTTTAGCTGAAAATATGCACTCGAAACCTATTAGACAAGAGTAACCAAAGAAAAAAATTTTAAGTAGCAACTGTTTATAAAATGAACGCGATGAAATTTGGACTCCACAGTAGATGTAAAAAAAATTAATTGGAAATACACTGCTGGCCACTATAAATGCAACACCCTGAAGGAAACATGCAAATAACATGAAATTTACAACATGCATTAGCGGAGGTGAGATATGCAAATGATTAGAATTTCAGCGCAGACACACATCACGCACGCCTGTGGCGCCACTTCAAAGCGCTATTTAAGGCTTGGAGATTTCGACGATTTCAAGTTCGGCAATTGTGTTTTTCTTGTGGTTTTTTTAAAAAAAACGATCAATTTTGCCTCGTCGAAAACAGCGATCATCTTTTAATCAAGTATCCGAGGTCGACAGAGAAAGGATGGTGGCCTACCGAGATTGTGGATTATCTTTAAGGGAAATCGGTAGTCGTGTTGGACGAAACCAAAGAACTGTAATGCGGATATGTGATCGTTGGATGCAGGAGGGTACGACGGACCGGCGTGTTCGATCGCATCCACCTCAGCGCACCACTTCACGTGATGACAGGCAAATTGCGCGCATGTCAGTGGCGGATCGCTCAGTCACATCACGAACCATAGCACAGCACATGAAGTCCGTAACGCATCATCCAGTGTCTGCGCGTACCATTCGACGCCGTTTACAGCAGAGTGGTCTGTCCGCAAGACGTCCATTGCTTTGTCTACCCTTGACGCAGAACCACAGACGTCTCCGCCGCCAATGGTGCGATGACAGAAGGATGTGGACGGCAGAATGGAATGAAATTGTCTTTACTGACGAGTCACACTTCTGTCTGCAACACCACGATGGTCGCATTCGAGTCTGGAGACACCGTGAAGAGAGGATGCTGAACAGCCGCGTTATGCACCGCCACACTTGTCCTGCACCGGGTATTATGGTATGGGGCGGTATTGGATATCACTCTCGCACACCTCTAGTACGCATTGCCGGTACTTTAAACAGCCAGCGCTACATCTCCGAGGTGTTGGAGCCAGTTGTCCTTCCTTACCTTCAGGGCTTGCCCACAGCCATATTTCAACAGGATAATGCGCGACCACACGTGGCACGCAGTGTCCGACGGTTCTTCGTCAATCACCAGATTGAATTGCTTCCCTGGCCGCCTCGCTCTCCGGATCTTTCGCCGATAGAAAACATGTGGTCCATAGTTACTCTACGATTGACCCAGATTCCATCCCCAGCTGCCACAGCACATCAACTTTGGCAACGCGTGGAAGCTGCTTGGTCTGCTGTACCCCAAGAACTCATCCAAAGTCTCTTTGAATCAATGCCGAGGCGTGTGGCAGCGGTGATCTCCAACAATGGCGGCTACTCTGGCTACTGATTTTGGCAGGAACCACACTTCACAGAAGTCTATAAATTTAATCATTTGATACTTGGTCAGCATGTTATCTACAAAATAAATTTTGTTGTGATATCTCTTGTCTTTCTTGGTGTTGCACTTTGGGTGGCCAGCAGTGTATTAAAAGAAAAGGTCCATATTTTGTGCACAAAATTTCTCGCTTGAAAGTCTCAACGTGCAGATGAATTTACAATCTCGCGTGTTTGAAGAAAAACCATCTTGCAAATGCTTTGTTACATTTATTGTACATAAAACAGGATTTATCATTTGCTCAAATTTTATGAATGCTACTACAATTAATCCGCGCGAAAATTAATCTAATGACACTCATCAAAGTTAAACATTAGGTGGAGAGAATTATTGAAGTATTTAATTCACTGTATATTTAATTTATATATTTTTTTTAATTATAAATCGATACACAGCAATAGAATACATTAAGATTTAAATTTAATTTTCTTTTTTTCTATACAGAACAATAATTTTATAAGAACTTGGAAACACATCACAATAAATCACAGTAAACACCTGGTAACATAAAAATTCAGCTGTCACAGAAACAGGTGTAGTAAAAGGGAAATGAATTAAGTACAGAGAAATGCAAATAAGCATACATTTGATTTAGTTATACGTATCAAGTAAAATCACTCGTTAGAAAGTATATGAGCAAAATATGAACAAAAAAATGACATTTTAACCGTCATAAAAATCAGTGACTTATCCTTATACAGAGGCTGTTCGCACATTATTTAGACGATTTTGGTAAGCGGTAATAAAAAAGCGTTTGCTGCAAAAGAAATAATTGCAATTGTACTATGTTTTTAAAAGTCAAAATTATCATCTGCGGCTTGAAAGATTTGTTTTTATTCAAAATGGCGTTTTTAACAAAGCAGTGGTTCGAAGGCTACATTTATGCTCTTTCCGAAGAGAAATATGCATACTCCGTTATCCAAAAACGATGTGAGAGTCATGGTTTTGTGATATCTAAAGCGTCGATAGGTAATATCGTCAACAAGAAAGGAAAAAAAAAACGTCAAATTGGAGCCTCAAGTGGGACAAAAATTCCAAACAAGTATCCAAGGAAAAAAACGGACATCTTCGACTATTGCAAAGGTACGTTGTTTAATGTTAAAAGAAAATCCCCCTAGTCAAAGGACAGTTGCAAAATCATTAAAATGCTCGGTGTCCACTGTAAACAAAATGATAAACGTTGATTTAAATCTTAAGAAAGCGAAAAACCGCAATGTGCATCGTCTTCTTCCAAATCATATCGCTGAACGCAGGACACGCTGCAGAATTCTATATGAGAAACACTTATCCAAAGAAAAATGGAAAACAATTGCCACAATAGATGAATCATGGGTGTATTTAAATGATTGCAACAAAAACGAGCCATTTATTATCATAAAAGGGGAGAAAAAAATTTAAGTGCATGGTTCAAAGAATCGAAAGAAAGTTTTTCTAAGGGATTCATGATTGTTGCTGGTTTTTCTTATAATGGCAAGTTAAAAATAAAGAGAGTGGAAAAAATGTCAAGATTAACTCCAAATACTATCAGGAACATATTTTATCGCCAATTTTTCTGAATGAAATACCATCGCTTTACCCACAGTGCCATCAATCTGTGAGACTCCATCAGGACAAAGCTAGCAGTCACACATCAAAATCCACTGCAAATTTCCTAAAAGAAATGGAACAAAAATCTGGTATCAAGGCCATACCCTTCACTGATATCCCTACTAAATCTCCCGATGTATCACCTATGGATTTTTGCGCTTTCGGACTTTTAAAATCTACATTATCCAAACGTCGTCCCAAAACCCTTACAGGACTCTGGAAAGCTGTTCGGGAGGAATGGGATAGAATACCTATTCTGACACTTCAAAAGGCATTATTATCCTGGAAATTGTGGTGTTGAAAGATAGTTCAGAATAAGGGATGTCAAATAGAACATTTAAAACACAAGAATTTTGTGTAATTTAGTTTTGTGAATACAATATACATCGTCTAAAAAATGTGTGAACAGCCTCTGTAAATTCTCCTTTATTATTGTGCATAAAAAGAAATTATCGATGAAAATATTTACTTATCGGATCATTAAACAATTAGTTATGTATCTTATTAATAAAAGCGAATGTTTGCGCGTGTGTGTGTGTGTGTGTGTGCGGCTTTGAGACGAATCTGTGAAACTTACAGCCATGAAATTTGGCACACGAGTAGTGAAGAGTCTGAACATGTGCACCTCGAAGCCCGAATTTTAAATTTTATTACCGTTAATTTTTAATTAATAAAAAACCAACAATTTTTGAAGGGTGAGTCCAGAAAATGTAAGAGCCTCCCAACCGCCATATTTGATAATGTCAAAATCGATGTCTTTTTTTTCATGAAAGTACATAAATGTTACATATTTGGAAAGAGCTTTAAAAACTGATGATTTTTTCTGCTTACAGTTATTCTGTTACTTTAATAGTTTTACAGATATTTTAATACTAAAAGCACTTCACCGCTGAGACGAAAGAATCAAATCACCCATCTCCAGTATGGTGCAGCCATCTGTCGGCAGCGACGGGAATGAAAATTGATGGGAATTTAATACATTTGAATGACTTGTTTGACTTTTTTTTTTAGTGGGGGCCCGAGCATAGCCTGGCGAAGCCCGAATAGTATTTCTCTATTCTAAAAAAAAGTAACTGGCGCCGCCGCTGTCAAAAGCTTATCTTGCTATCTTCTCCGAAACCGCTGGGGCTATGGAGTCGAGACCGATACCAATAGATGCAGAAAAATGCGGTGAAGAAAGTAAGACATGTCTGATCTTCGTCGGACTTTAAGTTTTTATTTTATTTTATGTTTTGTGGAAAAATACTGACTTTTTCATGTTCAGATTACGATAACTCGCCAAAAATTAATCGTAGAATTTTGATCTTTTTACAATCTAAGACTACAGACATTCCTCCTTCAAACAAGGCCTCATTTGTATAAAAATAATTTAAAACAGACTAATATTTTCATCAAAATATTAAACCCACTTTTTCGAGAAATATCGTCACATATGTGGATGTAATATCGATGCTCCTCGAGTTTTTATCTTACAAAGAAAATACAGTCAAACCTCGATATCTCGAGCTTGAAGGGAGAGACAAAAAAATTCGAAATATCGAAAATTCGAATTATCGAAAATCGCATGTTATCAATATTAATAGAGAAAAAAAAGCTTTTTTACATACCTTTTTAAAAAGTAATCCATATTTTTATTTTAATAAACACTATTTACAAAATTCTTTGAAAAAAGATTAAATTGTTGTTTGCTTCAGAGAAGAGTCTGAAATTTTATCTATTACACTTTCTAAGTGGACAGTGGCTTTAAATGTCTCTTATCTATTTGGTTGACTTAACATATCTCCTCAAAGCGTCCACTGCAAATAGTCCTTCTTTGTTTGTCACATTTGGTGGCAAATGACGGATTTCATCCTCCTCTTCTTCTGATAATACACAAGAAGCTTTCGTGTGACCGATGATGTCATTGTCCTCCCACTGACCACACACTATTACCGTATCATCTACGATGACAAAGTCATTAAATTCCATGTTATCGAGGTGCATGAGCATCGAGGCACTAGCTTGAATGCAAGACAGCACAGGCATGCATTCATAACGGTAGTTTTTTTTTTCACTCCTTGTTGCAATGATAAGAAATTCTACAATCTTCTTGGAAGCCACCCATCTCTTGATTTTTGTTCATGCCTTCATTTCCTGTTTTGTTAAAACCACCCCAACCCCTCTAGGAAGTTACCTTGGGGAATAAAAGGAGAAAAAATAAAAGAAAGGATCGATGGTCACTGCATATGCATGGCAACTAACTGAAGCGAGATAAGAAAACAATAAACAAGAATTTCAACTCCCATCTTGGAAGGTCAAGAGAAGTTGTCATTTCATTGTGTTATCTTCCGTCTTTATATCCCTTCTTTTTAAAGTTTATGCAGGGTTTTATCACTGTAATGTTTGAATAGCTTTTCTATTTATAAGAAATTTCTAATTTTGGATATTATTTTTTTGTTTTTAGAATTTTTTTTTCACCATTAAACGAAAAAAATTCAAGTTATCGAGGGATGAGCCAAAAAAATTCGCTAAATCGAGGTTTTTTTAACATTGAGTGCATAGGAAATTTGAAGGGAATTTTTATTTCTTCGAGATATCGAAAAATTCGAGAAATCGAGGTTCGAGTTAGCGAGGTTTGACTGTATTTACATCATCTGGAAGATGAAAGCTTTCTCATTCATATAAACCTCATTTCAAGTCTCTATCTTAAAATTTAAATTGTTAATTGAATTTTAAAGCTGAAACAGTGATTCCCCTCCCCAGTGATTCCTCTTCAACAGTAAATGGATGGAAGCTGTTGCATTGCCTGAGAATCACCCCTATGTATTTCGCTATTAGCAACTTATTCCTTCAACTTGCTGTGCCATGATTGGCGCTATGCTTGAGCGCGCTGCTCGTATACGATAGTCTCCTGTTCGATCCCGGTGGACGCTCATTTTTACTAATTATTCTAAATATTTGAATTTTATTCTTTTAATTCTTATTATATTTTTTATTTTACTTATCTGAAGAAGGCTTAATTTTTATTTTACTGCTGAGCACATATTTTCTGATGTACATATCTTCATACTGGAGGTAAAGTCGTAAGACCATGGCATTCCAACAAACTCAATATACCTTGACCTTGACCCTAACAGAGAAGCGAGCGTAGGGGCGAAGCCCCTAGTAGTATATAAAACAGTTCCGTAACTGACTGACTCACTGACTGACATACAACGCACAGACCAAACCGCTGGACCTAAAGGGCTGAAATTTTGCATGGCGATTCTTCTTCTAGTGTAGGGGTACACTAAGAAAGATTTTTGAAAAATTCTTCTTAGGTTTTTTAAAATTAAATTTTTAAGCTGTTTTAGTAACTTTTTTTAAGTTTGCATTTAAAATAATAATTTGTGGGTTATAAAACTTATATCACGAGAAAGATCATAAAAATTCCTTTAAAATGAGATCTTTTTCGAATCTTTACCTCCATTTTTGGATTTTTGGTGAATTTTTAAAGATTAATTTTTATAATTTAATTTATTAAATGCTGATCACGTGATTTCTTTTTCTGGTACTTTAAATAAATTTAGGCTAGACGCCTACTGGCAACTTTCAATTTGGGCAACTAAACAGTTTAGTCACTTGAAAGTTGCCGGATACTTCGACAAGCGCCCACTGGCAACTAAATAGTTGCTTTGCACTCAGGTTGAAAATGGATTTCGTGGAAGCTGCATGTGCTTGTGCCCTCGCTCTACGGCGAAAACGCAAAAGAAAGCCACAGAAGATTTTGGGTCCATCGAAAAATAAGTAGGAGATTATTTTAAGGGCAGTTTTATAAATTATTTGAAGATTTAAGAGTACACCCAACAAAATTTTTCAACTACTTTCGGATGAGCGTAGAAAGTTTCGAGAACCTGTTATTATTAGTTGGGCCCAGTATTTCTTACCAAAATACAAGATTACGTTTGGCTATACCACCGCAGGAAAGATTAGCTGTGACTTTAAGGTAAGAAAAGAGATTTTCTTAAAATTTTGTAAGTTTATTGAAATAAAATAAATATTACAAACATTTTTTTTGCAAACATTTTTTTCGACTGTGCTTCTAGCAATAATGGATTGTGATTACAAGTTCATTTATGTAGAAGTTGGAGAGAAGTTGGTTCATCAAGTGATTCTAATATTTTTAAACAGTCAGCATTTTCAAGGTTGCTTGAAAGAAACCAATTAAAAATTCCAGAACAAAGTTGTCTCCCTAATGACGACAGTGGAACGGCAATGCCATTTACTCTAGTGGGGGATGAGGCATTTGCTCTTTCACAGTTTGTATTACGACCATATCCCAGCAGAAATCTGTCCGTAAAACAACGTATCTTTAATTACAGATTAACAAGAGTCCGCAGACTGGTAGAATGTACATTTTGGAATTTTAGAAAACAAATGGAGAATATTTCACAGGCCTCTCGATATCAGTATTGAATTCAGTGAATCTGTTATTAAAGCATGCTGCATTCTACACAATTTTGTTCGGAAACATGATGGAATACGTTTTGAAGTCACTCTCTTTGACTGTTCATTGGAAAGAAACTCTACAGTTGGAGTAAGAAGCAACAATCAGGGTTTTGTGATAAGAGATTATTTTACATATTATTTCATTTATCCTCAAAGAAGTGTTCCTTGGCAGTATGACAAAATTTAATATAAAAACTGTATATGATAAATGAAAAGAGTTAATATTAAAAAATTGTCAACTTACTCTTTTAGTTCTTTTGTTTTTCCTCCAACTTATCCCAATTTTCAATGAATTGTTGACACAATTCCTCCCATAAAGTCTTCTTTAAATTTTTCTCAGAATATTTTTTTGATTATATGTTGTATAAAGCTGGCCGTTTTTCAGTTTCACTTATAAATAGTTCAGTGTCCAGCGACATATTTACACCGAGTTCTGAAGCAAACTGGTGATCTTCAACTTTGCCAACTCCTCGTGAATCGGACTAGCCAAACACGCCCTCGATGATTTGCCTCGATCAGATCCATAGACGTATCGTCGGGGGGGGGGGGGGGGCACGTGCCCCCCAACTTAACTTGAAATAAATTAAAACGTTAATAAAAGTTCCGCTAAAATCGGAAAATTGTAGAAAACTTTTCAGACAGTTGTTTTTTCCGCTTTTTCAAACTATGAAACTAAAGATTCCAATTATGTCTTTAGCCTTAACATAGTTTTTAACAATAATATGATCCATAACAAAAATTCGATGCTATTTTTTTTCTCATTTTATTTATATTATATTTATTTTTCTCATTGTATAACTTTGAATACTACTCAAACATCAATTCTATTGTTATTCAATTTCAAAAATATCCTATTTCATATTTTAAGGACCGTCTGGCAGTCAATGCGCGGAAGAGGATCCTAACTGAATTCAATTTGTGCAGCCCCCCCCCCCCCAAAAAAAAAAAAAAAAAAAAAGTTAGAAGCACGCTACGCCTAGGATAAAAAAACATATGATCAAAAAGCTATTGCAAGCAACTAAATAATCACCAGTGGGCGCAGTCTTATCTGAACCAACATGATCTATTTCTACCAGCAACAGTTTCATCACCCAAAGAATCGAACATGTTGGAATTTTTTAGTTGCCGCAACTAAAAAATCGCCAGTGGGCGCATTACCAAAGGAATCAATGTGTTTCATTTTTGTGATTAAAAAGTTGCGCTGAAATAATCGATAGTGGGCGCCTAGCCTTATCGTCACGTGCATAACAACTAAATAGACAAAAAAAAATTTCTTGCTAATGCGGCAGACTATTGGACATTATCCAAAAAATATTAAAATACAATAAATGATATTATGTTCCTCAAACTGTACTAAACTGAAGTGCCACTGAATTAGGGATAGCAAAGCCTATGCAAATTGTGTATCGCTGCGCATCATGTATGCGCAAGTGAGGGCGCTGTGGTAACTGCATATATAGCGCGTACTGTGGTTGTTCTGAATTAGTTGTTGGAATTGCCAGTATGGGTAAACTGCCTGATTTAGATGCCTTCGATCGCGGACAAATCGTAGGTGCGCGACGCATGGGCCATTCAATTTCCGAAATCATCAGACAGCTAGGATTTTCAAGGTTGACAGTGTCAAGAGTATACCAAGAATACATGGATGGTGGAAAAAAACTAGCGATCGGGCAAACTGCAAAGGACAATTAGCCTTGACAGTGCGTGGTGAGAGATGGCTCAGGCGTATTGTACGTAGCCAGCGAAGCCAAACATTAACTCAAATTACCACCCAGTTTAATGACGGTGCCAGTCGTACGGACAGCTGTTGCTGGTAGGACGGTGCCAGTCAGTAAACGGACTGTGCAACGCTCGCTTCACCGTATGGGTTTTGGGAGCCGTCGACCTACGAGAGTACCATTGCTCTATACTCGCCATCAGTGGCGCACCCAGGATTTTTTCTTGGGGGGGGCCGAGATGAATGGATAAAAATATTTATAAAGCATGGGGGGGCCGAGATGAACGAATAAAAATATTTATAATGCAAAATCAATATTTTTACTTCTTTGGGGGGGGGCCAGGGCCCCCTGGGCCCCCCCCTGGGTGCGCCACTGCTCGCCATCGGGCTGCACGTCTTGCCTGGGCAAGAGAGCACAGAGACTGGAGTGTAGAGGACTGGCAACGAGTAGCATGGAGTGATGAGTCTCGATTCCGACTACTTAACGCCGACGGGAGGCTGAGAATATGGCGTCAGGCTCATGAAGCCATGGATCCTGTATGCCTGGCTGGAACTGCACAAAGGCATGGTGGCTCAATCATGGTCTGGGGTGTTTTTTCGTGGCACAGTTTGGGATCTTTGGTGCGTGTACCAACCTCCCTCAATGCAATTCGGTACGTAGAGTTGCTGAGTGATCACCTCCATCCGTTTATGCTGTTCTGTTATCCGCACGGTAATGGAGTTTTCCAGCAAGACAACTGTACCTCTCACAAGTCTCGGTTGGCTACTGGCTGGTTGGATGAGCATTCCTCTGACTTCTCTGTCATGAATTGGCCACCTAGAAGCCCAGACTTAAATCCTATTGAGCATCTTTGGGATGTTTTGGAACAAGGCGTGAAAGGCCATCACACAGCACCAAAGAACCTTACTGAATTATGGACAGCTTTAGCCAATATTTGGCAAGCCATTCCCGTGGAACGTTTCCAGAAACTTGTTGAATCTATGCCTCGTCGTGTGGCAGCCGTTATCATGGCCAGAGGAGGTCCAACTCGTTACTAGGTAGGTATCCCTAATTCAGTGGCACTTCAGTGTATATTAACTGTATTATATTCTTTAGTATGTCCTATTACATTTAATTTGAATATTTTCTTCTACATTATTTTGTCTATAATAATATCCCTTGCGATTTTTTATATATATATATATATATATATATATATATATTACATCAATTGTATACATTGATCGTCGTATTTATTATAGATATATATATTTATTTATTTATTTTGGCATTAATTGCATACATTGACCGTTGTATTTAATTTGAATGTGCTCCGTAGCGAAGTGCGGGTTTTCAGCTAGTATTATATATACACCATAAAAAGGTCATATAAGCCGTATATAAACACCATGCAAAAAATGAGAACAGTTTCATTCCCGTAACCCTTAGGGCCTGTTCACATCGGAGTCCGTTGCGGAGCGTTAAAGTACTGAAATATATTTAACCAATGACAAACCTCCAAACGATTAGCAATGAAATTTCTAACGCCTATGATTGGTTTATTTTCGTCTCAACGTCATCTTTCCCTTAACGCTCCGCTACCGAATTCATGTGAACAGGCCCTTACTTTCGCAGAGATGATCGAATTATAAAAACGATTTGCTTTTATTCTGGGCTTATATGACTCACCTGATATATTCAACCTTACGTAGTTTTTTTTTTTTTTTTACCTCTTTCAAAATCACAAGGGAAATTAAGATAATGTAAAGCAGTATTAAATGTATAATTTTTTTTATTTCTCAGTGGCCATAATTGTTGGTGCTGTGGATCCATAATGTGACATCATAGTGTCCTTCTGGGTTTCTCAGTTTCGTTCTCCAAAACTCTCCAAGATGAATATGGGCCTGTTCACATAAAATCCGTCAGCGTCAGCGTTACTCGTATTGAAATATATTTAACCAGTTACAAGCCTCCAAACAATTAGCCAAGAAATTGTCAAGGTCTGTCAATACGAGTATAATGTCAATACGAGTATGTCAATACGAGTGCGTTGATGCTGATGGATTCCATGTGAACAGGTCCTTAGTGGATTGTTGCAATTATTATCGTATCTACGAGAAAGAGTCTCTTGAACAGTGGTTGAAAATCCAAATAAGATGTTCTCAATCAGGTCATGTTATTTATCGTATCTCTTAGATTAACAGAAAGTGTATATATATATTTTTGATTTCAACCGTTTATTATCATGGCCACGCCAATGGAACTTGGGGTTTTCTAAATAAACAGTACAAACAAACAAAAAAAAACCTCAATATTAAAGTTTACACTAAATTTAGGGTAAAGCTTATGTTTTTTATTTTTCAATGAAAGTTTAGTTTATCCACTGATTTTACTTGTAGAATATTAAGGTACTTTAACGGTTTTTTAAATCAATATTTAGGGTATATTAGGTTTTCTAAGTTTGGCAACAATATCGCAGTGCCATCTGTGTTTGGCATTATTAATACGTCCTGTTTTCTCGCTGACTTAGTGGGACCTTATTCTTTAATCTGGTGCTGGAATCAATCATCAGTATTTAATTTCACACATTTTATGAATCAATTGTAAATTTTTTTTTGATTTTCTCTTGTGTTGTATTGTAATGAATTTACAGTATCTTTCATGCATGGCGGTTACTGGCTTTACACTCGCCACTTCAAGTACAGTGTGTTTCCGATGATTTTATTGGAAATAGCCACGATAAATGTGTGATGTGATACTTTCATTACACTTTTTGTTAATGAAATACTACTGTACATAATTTCTGTTTTATAATAATCATTTATGTTTTCTCAAAGTGAGGAGCTTGTGCGGATACTATCTTAGATTGTGTTTTTATGTTCATGTGTTGTTCTACTATTGTAAAGTGTATATTTTTGTGATCGTGATATAGTAGTTTTAATTTATGTGTAATATACTTTTCAAAAGTATATTTTATTAAAATGAAAAGACAGCAAGACAGAGATTCGCCTGGGAAAAGTAAACGTTCTCATTCTTCAGTTTCGCGATATGACGATAGTCCTAGAGATAGATCGTCCCCTGAAAGAAGGGATAGACGCGGTGCAAACAAATCACCAAATGAGCAGAGGAGGGGAAGGACCAGGGATTCATCAAATGAAAGATCTATGACCATTAGCCGTTCAGGCAGTGTAATGGGTCGAGATTCATATGATGATTTTTCGCGTAATATGAAATCAGACCGGCCATCTACCATGTCAAAAACCTTATGTGTGTCTAATTTAAATCATAAAGTTGGTGATGCAGCAATTCGTGATGCTCTGCTTCGTGAATTTAATAGATTTGGTGAAGTGAGTGTAAAAATATTTCATAGTGGTAATGAGCGTGTTGCATATGTATATTTTAGAACCTATGAGGATGCTCGTGATGCTCGCCATTCTAAAACAAGGCTTGTGCTCTTTGATAAACCAGTGCAAATAGAACCAGTGTTTGACAGATCTGTGTCAGGCAGAAGAAACAGGAGTGATAGTCCAGAGTATAGTTTACGTGGTGTTTCTCCTGCACATTCTTCAGCTAGCAACAACAGCATTGGACGTCATACTATTGGTGGACGACAAAATGCAATTGAAAGAAATCAGTCTTATCCTCATCAACGAGATGGGATGAGACGTGATATGCATAATGATTTTCATCATCATCATCCTATCCATCGTAGAGATGAATCAAAAAAAGAAAAATTTCCTAATTACCTTCACCATGTGCCACCTGAACAAGACGACAAAGCAACTAGAACCTTGTTTGTAGGTAACCTGGAAGTAACAATATCTGAAGCAGAACTTCGAAGGATATTTGAAAGGTATGGTGTTGTTGAAGATATTGATGTTAAGAGACCTGCTCCTGGTCTTGGTAATGCTTATGCATTTATTAAATTTTTAAACTTAGATATGGCTCACAGAGGTAAAGTGGAAATGTCAGGTCAATATATTGGTAAATTTCAGTGTAAAATAGGATATGGTAAAGCAACACCAACAACTCGAATTTGGGTTGGTGGATTAGGTCCGTGGACATCATTATCTCACTTGGAGCGAGAATTTGATCGCTTTGGTGCCATTAGAAAAATTGACTTCGTAAAAGGTGAAAATCATGCATATATTCAATATGATAGTATTGATGCTGCTCAAGCTGCTTGTCAAGAAATGCGTGGTTTCCCTCTTGGGGGACCAGATAAGCGATTACGTGTTGATTTTGCTGATCCAGGTCCATATAGTTATTATCAATCACCATCAAGAGCTGGTTTTCGGGAAGAAGAAGGGTATGCACCTCCTGCTCCTCCAAAAAGACAAGCTTTTCGAAGTGATGTGCCACCATCTTCTGATGATTACTATGGAAGCATGGACAACAATTGGTCAAGAAACAGTATGTATGAAAATCAATCTTATGAACCAGTGTATGATAGGTCACCAAAATTTCAAGGCAGAGAGTCTTGGGGACTCTCTGAGCATGAAGAACGACATGATTACCGTGGGTGGAACCGTAATCACCAAGGTTGGTGGGATGACCATCCAAGGGGTGGTAGGAATGAGAATTCCGATCGCCGTAAACGTGGACGTTCTCCTGATTTGGATGATTCAGGCCCTATTAGTCGAGATATGTATTATAAACGACCTAGATCACGAAGTCCTGAAAGAAATGATTTTGAAAGGTCATCTGTGAACAAAGATACTCTTTCACCTCGGCGTAATAGGAGTAATGGTGGTATTAATCGTCGTATGTCAAGAGAAAGTCATCTTGTATCTGAAGGAAGATCAGATTTTCGTAAAGATTATGATTATGATTCGGGTAAAAGTGATAGAAATCGGCGACAAGACTTTGATAAAAAACGACAGCCTCATGATGGTTTGTTGAAAGATAGTGTAACAATTGCTGACAGTGTGGATAATCTCCAAGATTTGGCAAAATGCTGCCCTGTAGCTTGGCATGGGGGATTAGTTTTAAAAAATAGTGCTTTTCCAACACGTATGCATGTTTGTAGTGGTGATCCTTCTTTGGTTGATTATATGATGAAGGATCATGAGTGTGAAGTACCCATGTTGAGAATAACTCAACGTTTGCGGTTAGATCCACCAAAATTAGACGATGTGTCACGAAGGATATCGACTGCTGGACCTCACGGGCACTGTTTACTTTTAACATTTCCTGGCCCTATTCAGCCTGGTGAAGACCAGTCTGCTTCTGTTCAACAACGCCCTCTCAGAAACCTTGTGTCATACCTTAAGCAAAAAGAGGCTGCAGGTGTGATATCATTGCCATGTAATTCTAAAAAGGATGGGAAAGATACCAGTGGTGTTATGTATGCTTTCCCACCTTGTTCGTTTGCATTGGATTTATTAAGACGTATTGCTCCTAATTTAACTTCTGACTCCTCTAAAGAGGATCACCTGGTAGTGGTAGTAGTTAAAGGATCTTCATAAATACAATTTCACAAATGTTTTAGCCATGCATAAGACAAGATGGTGTTTGTTCAGAAGAAGTATTAATGTGATCTGCTGAAATGGTTATAAAAAGTGCTTAGATATCACACGAGAACCCATTCAGTGCCACAGTTGTGAAGGTTTATTTTAGTGTATTTAAGGTTATTGAACTTATTGACTGGCACATGTGTATGTGTGTGTTTTCACTGTGATGTGCATTTTTTACCTTGTTAAATATTTAGTAAAGCTTTTTCATCAGCGATAAGTAATCAGATCTGCTTCTTGCTCTCTGCCTCTTTTGCTTTTGGTGTGTAATAACCTGGAGAAAAATATTATTGGAAGATAGTTTTAGTTATTCTCTAAAATATACTACAATGAAGTAAAATGTCAATTTCTGAAGATCATTTTGCCTTTCGTAAGATCTAAGCATGTGTAATAGATAAACGTATATTTTTAAAGCGACAAGAGAAGCTCAAGTTTTTTTATATTCTATTACTGCCCAATATTCATTACATAATATACATTAGTTTTTTCCTATTTATTGTTACTTGTTTGTCTTTTCCTACAATTTTAACTTTTGCATTTTGTTATTGCAGTGTGATCTTATGGGTGTCTAAAGCACATAATCTGAATTGAAGTGTTGATATTTTAATTATAACAAAATTTCAGGAATTTAAATATTGCTATAGAAGAAATCAAAATATAATTTAAACATCTTAAATATGAATTCTATTTCACCTATTTTATGTTCTTAATATTTTCATAATATTCATGTATGCTGTTAAGACATTTTGAAATTTAGCATCATTAAACGTTGGTTTAGGTAATTTTATATACATTTAATGTGCTATATGAATATAGCTCCTGATTTGGTAGTTACTGTATGTATATTGCTTGAGAATAAGTTTTTTTTTTAGGTCAATTGTTTTTATTTAAAAACTGTATTTCAAAATCAAGTTAGTTTGTTATTTATAGGTATAAATGATATTTATTTATGCTATATTATACTTTAAATCAATTTCATTTAAAAAATGTAGTGTAAAAAAATGCTAACTTCTATTGTAATTTAAAAAGACAAAAAAATTTTGTCAAATTATTGTTGTGATCAGTCTTCTAAACTGACTAAAGTGAATTTTAATGCTTAGGTACTATTCATAAATGCAAATAGCTTTTTTTGTTTCCAATTTTAGACTAACCCTTCTGGGATCTCTGAAACTTAATTTTTCTAATCCAGTTAAAAGCAATAGTAGAAAAGTGCTAAATTTGTATTTGGTAGTTCTTCCTTGTGTAGATTTGTTAATTATAAAGATTTTCAATAAGATCAGTTTTCTGTATTTTGAATGTTTATTCAAAATTTGGATATAAAATCAGTTTTACAGTGCATTTTTTCTGAGTTCATTATATAAACAACTTTATAAGGAAAACCTTCGTAAGATTAAATATTTTCAATCCTGTAAGAACTTGTTATGGGTCACCTAAATACATTCAGAAATAAATGTTTTTATTTACTGATCTGATTCTATAAAATATGTATTCAGTAAATTAAAATAAAAAGCTATTTATACGTATAAATTGTATATACTAATTCATATATCTGAAGTAAAAACTGTTACAATGCAAGTCTTCTCGGAATATTTGATATATTTGAATAATAAAACATAATGATCAGTATTATATAATGGTTCATTCATAACTGTCTTAAATTTATTTAGGGGATTCTGAAAATGTATTTCTTTTTGAACAGAACTGTAGTTTGCATTTATTGGCAAATTTTTTGTTTTGATTTTCTAAGAATTTTTCGTTAAAGTTCTGTTGTTGTTGATACTTAATCAGTTTTATTTTTGATGTAAATTAGGCTTAAGATTTTGCTGCTAATGATTAAAGCCTAATGTAGCTATTTAAAAATTTCATTTTTCTAAATATTTGTTGCATCATTGTTTATTTAACATTTGTAAATATGCATGCAATATATATATATACTATGTTTTTCTGTTGCTGTTATAAAACTTTTTTTTAAATATAACTTGTTCAAATAACTAGATAAATTTCTAAATTTTGAGTAATTTATCTTTTTGTAATATAGGGTATTATAAATTGAAATCTATTGTAAAAAATTGTTTTATAACATTATTTATTATGCATTTGTAGATAGCACAAAATATTTATTGACTTATGTTTTACATAAGTGATTATTTTGCATTAAAAGCTTTTATTTTACTATGATTTCTCATTTATTTTTATCTCAACAAATTTTGTTGTATGAAAATTAAAAAAGAGTTACTCTATGACTGATATTTTTTGTCCTTGAGTCACTTTTTAAGGGATATTAAGGGAAGTCATCAGAAAGTTACTGTTTTATAAATTTTTATCCTGCCATTTTTCAAAAAACATTTGACAGAAAATAGTGCAAATATATGGTACCATGTGTGAAAAAGAAGTTGTTCTAATTCTGAATAATCATTGAAATCATTTCAGCAATTATTTATTGATTCATAAATTTATGGAAAAATGTAATTAGGGCTTTGTCTCTTTTTTAGATCTGCTGTTAAAAAAAAAAAAAATAGAATAAGTAAATATGAACTGCATGTTATCACTACCCCATTTAAAATTTTTAGTAGATAATATAAGATACAGTGTAATGTATTTATTGAATTCTTTTTAAATGTTATTTTATGTTTAATCTCTTAAGTGATAATGGTTTGAATATGACAGGATTCATTAATTTGAATTTATTAACTGTTAAGTCTTGAGATAGAGGATTGAATCACAAAATTCAACCCAATCTTGGCTTATGTTATTGCTGCTCTGTTGCAAACTAGACTTAATTTATCATTTCTAAAATAGAACATTTATTTTAACTTAGCATTCTAACTTAATTTGAAATATTAGTTGTATGATGTATGTTATATATTTATTTTCAGGCATGTTAAATGGCTTGTTATTAAATTCCACAATCTCGCTGTTTCTCACACTTATATATAATTGTGGGAGCTTGATCAATAGATAGATAAATTACATTTTTTGTAAATAGTGTTATTACTGTTGTTACTTTAGTTTTGTAAATCCTGAAAATGTGTAACTGTGATAATGCCGTTGAAGTTGTTTGTGCATCACACACTCTTTTCAATTTATCGGCTCTGGAGACACACTTTGTATTAATTCTTAGGTTCCAATGCTGTGAAATTGTGTAGTATTCTTTATTTTTAATAACTTTAGAAAATAAATAACTCAATAATACTCACATATTTATATACCAAAACACCAAATGAGGATATATGCATATGTTTTGCCTGTTATCATTTTGGCATTATGTTCCAAAACTCTGAAGCCTCTTGAGAATTTCGAGAGTACTTTGCATATCTTCTAAACATCGGGTCTTGAAGACTGATAAATAGCATTGAGGAAATAATTTTTCATAAAGTTAGCTGTAGCATTTCTAAGATGAGTAAAATTTCTATTTCCATATGACCTTGCAGACTCAGAGGAGAAATGAGGTATTTGAGAAAAAGGGGAAAAAAAAATAGATGGCATGTATGGGATGATTTTACAAAGTGTGTTGTTTTGAAAAAAAAAATGGATAAAATATGGTTTTATACTGTGTTTGGGCAATCCTTGTTGCTGTTCTTCAGAATTTCCATAACCAGTTTATGGATTTTTTTAAAATCTAATCACAAAATAGAATAACCCAAATGAATTAGATTAAGTTATCTTTTTTCGTGTTAAATATTTAAAAAATTATTTTATTGGTATAAATGATTTTCCATGTATGTTATTACTTATAACTTGCAACATTTTTAAGTTTGTGGCTGATTCCTTAAATCTTTTATCAATCTTCTTATTTAAAATTGAATTAAATAGTTTTAAGTGTAAAAAAAAATTTAGTACTATTGATGAATAATTCTAAATGCAATTTTTTTTTTAATCTCTCATTCTATTATTCTTGTTTTGACTTTAAATTTGGTGTTCAGGATTTATTTTATTTTTTTATTATTTATTCCAGAAAGAATTTTCTTTTTCTTTTAACGAGCTGAAATATTTATAAATGATAATTTTATTAAAAAGGAGTTATTTCTCATGCTGTTCATATGTTTTCAAAAATTCTTTTTCTATATGAACATAATATTTTATCTGCTCCTTTATTTCTTAGCATGATACGTGATTTAGGTTTTCTCAAACCTTAATTTTAATTTTTGAAAGAACTGATTTCAAAATTCTCTCTTCTTTTTTTTTTTTTTTCATTTAATTCGGCATGTAAGAATATGCCAGCAAAGTTGATGTAATCAGTTCTACACAACCTTCTTCTGACATCTATTTTTCTTTGCAAATTCCTAGTGCAGATAATCTTATGTGGTGACCTGGGAATAATCAACTATATATTTGAGTAAGAGAAACAGAGATTTGACTTGTCCATCTAACTGGGTGAAAATTTGTTGGTGGTTAAAAAATAATGTTAGACTTTATGCTGTTTATTTTTATGGAATATAAGTCATTTAATTTTACTATAGCCTCTCAAAAGTCAAAGTGAGCTGCAGCATATTTTTTTTTTTTTAAATAACCCTGCATGTAAATACTTTAGTTGTAGAGCATTTAAAAATGTACATGTAGTTTCTTAAAAAAATGTCATGAGTATCATTTGTCATTTAAAATGCTTCAGTTATGGAAGTAAATATAACTTTATTTTCCCTAAATATTTTCACAGCTGTAAATTATGTAGTTACAGAAGTAAAATGTTAGTGTTCTAATGTCCTATAGCCAAAAGAAACTTTTTGAAATTGTACTATATATTTTACCTTTAATATATTACCTTTGTAATATATTTTACCTTTAATACATTATATTTATATAATATTAAAAAAAAAAAATATTTTACCTTTTCTGGAGTAATGGTCTTTAGGTGAAAAGTCATTTTTCTTTCCTGAATTGGAAGTAATTTAATGTCTTTTGTCAAATAAACTTGTTTTGCATGAGCGTTGTTTTCAATGTTTTTTTTTTTTTCTTCTTCCTTCTTTCTTTCTTCAAATCATTAACTACAAATATCACTTTTATAAACTTTGTTTGAAAGATGTGAAATTAGATATGAGTGCTTCATTGCTTGCTATTAATGGAATATAAAAAATTTGAATTTAAGGGATTTCATTAGTTTTCCTTTAATTAAGTGTTTAATACAAAGCTAATGTATGTAAGTACATAGAAATATTGGTAAAAACCTACAGTTTTGTACAATGATCTAAATAAATAGAATTTGTTTTCACTCAATCCATTTCGGGGAAATCCAGACATATCTGAGTTTACCTGTTGATAAATTCAATTACAAGCTATCTAGCTTACTATGTCATATAAGCTAACAGGGTGATTAAAAAACATGAAGATGCTTTATATTACAATTTCTTTTTTGAGTTTCCTTAGCATTTCTTGATTTCACCATTACCTCTTTAAAAGACACCGTATATATTAAAACTTTTAAATTATTCTTTAAGTGAAGCACTTCTTTATGCATATTAAGTCTAATAAAGAATATTAAATAAGTCTAATAAAGAATAATCTATTTAAATTTTATATTCAGTCTGACTGATATGTCATATGATTCCCTATATTCTTCTAGTATTTGAATTCTGTAATTTAGTGAGTTGCTTATTACCAAACAGTTTAATTTGTTGCTGATAGTAGTTTTGTCATGAATAAACTCCTGAATAGAAACTAGACTCAGTTTTATGTAAAGTCCTTACACAGTTTGTGCAATGTTAACATACTGCTCTTAATTTAAATTATAATGCTGATTATAAAAATGACTAACATAATTTAGAAAGAAAAAAGTTTACTTTGTGAAATAGGCAGATTTCATGCTCACGTATAATATGTATCATTTTCCCCACATATTCTAAATGTTACACGAAACTTGTGGAAGACATTTAAGGAGAAAAAATTTCTTATGTTCATGTCTAAATTTTTAAACATGAAATTTATCGAAGCATATTAATTTACTTGCTATAGTCTCATATCTGCTAATTCTCAAGAATTTCAAAGCAGTCTGTTGACTTTTGAAAAAAAAAATAAAAGTCAATCTTGCAAATTTTAAGAAAACATTAAATAACTTCCTGTTTTATGAGCCTTAATGTCACAAGGATTTTTTACTGTAATAATTTGCAAGGAATTCCTGTCTACCTAAAATAAACCTTGTGTACTAGAATGATTATTGTTAGATTTCTTGTATAAGAGCAAGGTTTCATTTGATCCTACTAAGTTCTTTTTGAAATCTTTATTTTTCCAAACACTAATTCTGCAGCATAAACCTTAAAATTTCAGATTTTGTTACATGACTATTTAAATGAAATTACTTAGGTGGAGATACCCATATGTGCATTTTGAAAGAAATTCCTGCAGTTCATTTTCATTTTTGTATTTTATTTAATAGATATAAATCATTTTAGATATTCCTACTTTGTAGTGCAAGCTTTTTCTTTCTCTCTCTCTCTTTTTTTAAATCTTAGTTTGTAAACATTATTCTTGCCTCAGAAGAAAATTTATTTCCACAATGTGAGGACCATTTTAAAGTGTGCAAAAATTGAACCTTTGTCTTTTAATCTCCTTAAATTTTCATTTCTACCTGTTGACAGCTATGTAGTTTAGATTTTAGGTGTTTACCTCTATATTTATGTTAGTATTTTGATTACAGTGGTCTAAGTTCTATTTTGTATTGCATATCTAAATTTATTCCTCAGAAACCTTTTGTGGTATAGTTTGCAAATAGATAATAAAAAGGAAAAGCATATGTATAAGCTTAGCAGTTGTTACATGCCTTTATCAGATGATTGTAAAAATTACTTTTAACTATCCAATTTTATTAGTAAAAAAGAGTTTATTCCATTATATTGCAAAGTTTGTAGTGTAATTTAATCTTTTCTGTTTATGCATTCTTATCGCATAGGTTGATTTTTTTTAAATATGTATAGCTCTTTCTAATCAAAACGGGATGAATACTTTATATTGAATGAATGCATTTTACATAATTAATGGGAACCTGTCCATGGCAACTCTGAAGTTTTTTAATTTGTGAAGACATACAGTATTCAAGCAGCAAAAACATGCCTTCTTACATGTTTGAAAATCTAAAATACGTGTAAATTGTTTGTATTGAAATTATTGTATTTAGAGCTTCAAATTTAATTTGATGGCTAAAACTCCAATTAATATTTTTTAGCTATATCTTAGTATTGCTGCATTTGATTTCTTATTGTTCTTTTATCATGACATGTAAACTAAATTATGATGTGTATTAATATTAATTTATTTTACATTGGTTTTTATGTTATGGCCAGTATGTTATAAAATAAACATTGCACCATTATCCTAATTGAACAATTATCATTTGATTGCTTTTTCTGTTCGTGATATGATTTAATTCTGAAACTTCTGAAGGTTTTGGGTGTAAATATTTTTTCATCAATATATAGTATTTTTGGGGTATTGGAGCACCCTAATAGAAATCTAAATTTATCTTTGATAGTTAGCAGTTGTATGTAGATAAATATATGGATAAAAGTTTGTCATAAAAGTGCAGTTAGGGATATTTAGCAAGCTCTTGTTTTTTCTTTTTTTTTTCTTTTAAGCAATCTTGCTGTAGCATGTGACTAAATTGTGAGGTTTTACCCCTTAAAAATAACATTAAACTGTCATTGTTATGTAGACATTGATAGTATTAAGATTATATGAATATGAACCATTAACTAGTCACATACCATTAATATAGTTGCATTATCTCTGCTTGTTATTTCAAAATAAAATTGACTTACTAATGTAGGGGAAGGACCAAACTTGAATGTAATATATTTAATAGAAATTGTGAAAATCCTGCAGATATCAAATAAATATTTACCTCCAATTATACAAAAAAAATTCTTTGTTAATAAATTTGACAAATTGGGTGAACATTCTCATTTTAGTGTGAATTCACAAGTGGTCAATTCCTTTTCACTAACAACCTTACCAATTGATCGATCCATTAAAAGAAAATAGGGAATTGTAAAACATTACCTTTCCACCATCAAACTTCAAAGTCTGACATAAATTTTTTCTGTTATACTTTTATTATCAAGATGGCTATTGGAGGGTGCAGATATGCATGGTCTAAATGAGACCTAATATTAAAAACTGGTTATGTATAAAATATCAGATCTTGTAGAAAATTTGATTTTATATATAGACACAAAGATATTGCAGTTCAAAAGTGCCAACCAATGAGCTACCCTTCCTCATGACACCAAGTGACATCTGAGAAGCACAAACTGTTTTACTCTTATAAAATCTATCAAAAGTAAACAATTTCAGCAATTAATATAGGTTGTATATGTTATACTAATGTGCCTAGCTCAGAATGATCAAAAATATTGATTTATATTTTTGTTTGATAACTAGTTGTAACTATTCTAACTAATTTGTGACACTAAATATTTAGTTTTTTTTCACTTATGAGTGGCAGGCATGAATACACTCTGATAGCTTTATGACAACCTCAACTGTACACAAACAGAGATAGTTATTAAGGATTTTTTTGTTTTACTTTTATAGTATACTCTTTCTTATCTTTACCTTTGCTGAGTTTTATGATTTAAATTGCCTTTACTGTTCAAATGTATAGATTTTAAAAAATAACAATGAAGTTATACAGTTAGAAAAGTTAAAGGTTTTAGAATACAAGATAATATGTTTAAAATGCAAATTTTCAACTTTAGTGACTATTTTATGTGTGATGACAAAAAAGAATATTTTTATAATAGTAATCTAATTTTAGATTTAGTTAACTGCTTGTTGAATGCAATCTTTTATTAAATCATCTTTTTTTCACGTATATTATCCTGATGACTTTCCCCGTATAAGGATTTTTAGTAGAAATCCCAATTTGGTAGTAGAATGTATTGCTCAGACATTTATGTATTCTGTTTAGTCAGTATGAAATAGTTGTTCAACTACCACTGCAGTATCTGAAATTTCCATTCTGTGTATTTTAACTTTAATTGTTCTATTGACTGAGTTTACTTTAAAATCTGTGATAAATTAAATGAGAAATCAGGTAAACTTTTTCCTTCTTATTCTGATGTTTTATCAAACTTTTTCCTTCTTATTCTGATGTTTTATCAAACTTTTTCCTTCTTATTCTGATCTACATAAAACATTGGTTTACTTGTTTAAAGCAATTTAGTGTCTCCTGTAAGTTGCTATTTTCGGTATCTTTCATATATTATAAAGATTTTTATACATATTTAAGTTACTGAAAATTTTATGTATTTATCATAGGTGCTGAATTTTTTTGCACATTTATCGATGCATACATAGTTTTCTGGCTGGGCCTTCAGATAAGTGCCTGCTGCATTAAAAAAGTTCCTTAAGTTATTGATTTTGACCTTATATTTGGAATATTTTTAAAAAAACATTTGTTTTATGGTTCCATTGTTTAAGTTTTTCTGCTGTTAGTTTATCCAGATAAACTTTAAATTCTTGCAAATGCTCAATAATTATCCTTATCTCACAAGTATATAATATGTTGACTATCCTTTATCAATAAATTGTGTCATGTTTTTATGTGTGTGAAATGCAGGCTGTGAACATTTTTATTTATATTAGAAAAACATGGTATATGTATATAAATAACTCTGTTATAGTTTTGAAGCACTATCATCACAAATTATGCTTAAAAATAAAATAGTAGTTTGAGTTTCTTTTTTTATTTTCAATTTTCTTTGCATAATTTGTGTATACCTTAGTTCACTTATTGTTAATGAATCATGTAATCTATAAATAGAAATTAGCTTAATCTTATTTTTAAGAAAGAAAAAAAAAAAGAAAAGCTCATATGCAGATTTTATGATACTGCTAGAAAATATCTACTAGCAATGTAAGCTATTAAAAATTACAAGATGTCATTTTATCTTTTTTCACTGTGTGTGTGAATGTAGAAGATCAGTTGTTGAAAACTCTGGTAATAATGCTGTAAAACTTTGGAAATCTGTCTATATTCAGTTATGTAACATTTATCTTGGAATATATGTTTCTTCTCTTTAGCATTGTTAAAAATAACTTTTTAAAAATGTAATAGACATTTCCAAAAGTATGCTGCTACCTTGTAATGGTTGTGTACTGTAAACTTCACTTTTTATTAATCATATAACAATAGCCTCTTCCATAAATTCTTGAATGTGGTGGCTAAAGGCTAGAGATATGTTTGAAAAAATATTTTTACATGAATAACTTAAGGGGTGTTTGTATATCTGTAATTTATATCTTTACAAAGACCATGTATGAAGTATATGTAGCTATTGAATTCAATACCTGTTAGACAATATTGATAGCATGGCAGTTCATGGATATTTTTTATTTCCTTATTTAGCTGAGCTTTGATTTATACGTCAAGTTTAGATTAACACAGGTATATAGAATGAAAAACCTCTTACAATTGTAAAAGAAAATACTAATAACTAACAAAATAGTTAAAATGTTTTTTTAAATCATAATAGGACATTAAAATTGTCTATTCTAGTTGTTTATTGCCTTGTGTTTTAGTCATTACTGTGATTCCCTAAGTTTAATGATTGCTGAATTTCATACCTTTTCTATGTTAATGATTTCAAAAGTATTGATATTGTTTTGTGTGCAATTTTTATTCCTGCTGTTATGTTTTACAAACTTGTAAAACAACATAACAGCAGTTTAGTGGAAATAGTTATGTACATCAGGTTTTTATCATGTGTCTTTTCAGTTACAGCAGCAATTCATTTCATTGTAAAAAGAGGAAGAGGGTATTTAAAGCTATTAATGTCTACTTAATATTTCCCAGTTAAGTTCAAAGTAATGTGTTTCTCAAAACAAAAATCTTTGTTCTTCATATTTGCTGTTCATAATATTTGGAAATATTTGTCCAGTGGTAAATAATTTTTGATGTTTTTAATTAACATATGCATTTTCATTTGTTTACATCCTGTTATGAGTCAGGTAACTGATAATCTCAATGTAAACCTAACATGTGTCATTTCTAGGATGTCAAAGTTGTAACTTGTAAATGAGACTTTGTATCTTAATATAACCACTATTACTGTTAATACCTTCACATCTGTATGGCACTAAATGATCATTAGTAAAATGTTATCTTAATTTGAAAAATTGTCTTTTTTCTTTGCATTACAAATTCTCATTGCTCAACCACGAACAGATGCTAGGATTGAAACTTAAGCAATATATAATTGAGTACTAAAATTTTAGAACTTCCAATAAAATTCATGGTTGCAGTTTTAATCATGAAAGTACCTATGTGTATTAAAGCTCCTTGAATGTAAAAAAGAAAAACAAAAGTACATAGACCCTTTTAGTCAGCTAATTTTTTTATTTATTTTTTTTTATCCAATGCGGAGGCACTTGTAATCAAAAAAGTCAGCTAAATTATATCATTCTTTTTTGTATTTTAAAGAAAAATATAAAACTTTATTCTCTAATGGATTTTACCTCATTTAATATTTTTTCCAGTAAATTCATCTCTTGAAATTGGATTATTATTATTTTAATTAAAATCCCAATTACTAAAGGAAAGTGTTAATCATTTGACTGGTTTTTCTGCTCTATGTCTTGGTGATTTCCTGTTGCTGAGTTGTTAGCAACTTTTATATTGATTTTATAAATTTAATCTTTCTAAAGTCCTTAAGAATAATTTGTCTATTTTTAATGTGTGTTTTATCCTATTTGAAAGCAAATAAAATTGCATTCAGAATTTTGAAACACTAATTTAAATTATTCGTTGATGTAGTACCAGTGGCGCACCCAGGGGGGGGGGGGGACTCTGCTCCCCTCCAAAAGAAATAGAAATTGCATTATAAATATTTTTATCCGTTCATCTCGCCCCCCCCCCCCAAAGAAAAAATCCTGGGTGTGCCACTGTGTAGTACATAGCTTCTACATAATGATTTCAGTGAGAGTATTTATTTTTTTCATGTCATATATTTCAAATTTCACATGAGAATGTTGTACCTGAAATTTGTGAAATGTATTTTCTCATATATATTAGTGGAGAAGGAAACAGCGGCAAAAAACAATGTTGCTTAAGAGATCCTGGTCTCCTTTTTTCTTCATAGAATCGTAAATATACACTTGCATTTATTTTTAAATAAAATAATGTGTTTAGCTCATTTATGTTCACAGGAATAGTTTAAATTGATCTCTTTTCATCTGAATAATGATATATGGGTTAAGTACAAATTCATTTAACTATTGAAACATATTTTATTCCTTCGTCATCTTTTCCTTAACGCAACGCAACGCAACGGACTCCTATGTGAACAGGCCCTAAGGCTCGTATTATTGAACCGAAAGCGCACCATAGTCGATTGGAGAAACGTCAGGTGATTTTACAGGTATTCATTAAATGGTATATACTTTATTCCTGTTTCTGATTCTTTCATTGCTAAATAAGCGGCAGTTGATTAAGACGTGTGACTAGAATTGGTTCTAAAATATTCTGTTGATAGTAGAGTGAATTAATTTTGGCTTACTTGAGACTTCTTGGATTTTTAATTTGCCGTTGTAACAAAATTCTGCAACTATCATTAATCCCTTTGGAAACTTTTCTGTACACTGACGAAGCCATTTCGTACGGTCATTCCCTTGAGTTGAGCAATAGAAAAATGATCTTTTTTTCTTACAGTCACTTAAATACACCCATGCCTCATCGAGTGTTACCACAAATTTCCATTTTTCAGCAGTTAGGTATTTTTCATAAAATTATATTTGTTTTTCTTTAAGCAATATGCTCTGGCAAAAGCAGATGAACTCTAGGTTTAAACATCTTTTTGGAAAGAAGTTCTTTCACGCGGCTTACAGTAGAGTGAACTGGCAGAAATCGTCACGTAACGAAAAAGCGTTATGCCCTCTCCATAAAACCTTTCTCTCAAGGACTCCGTGGCTGAATGGTTATCACATCGGACTGCGGAACGAGAGGTCCCCAGTTCAAATCCCCGCACAAGCGCTGCGGGCAACTTCAACTTTAATTTAATTTCCTTTGTTCTGTTAATTCTTGAAGTTTCTAGAATATTCTTTAGTTTACTATTCACACGGGATTTATATTATGTCATTATTGCAATTTATAATGGAAAGTTCAGAAACGGAAACTGCAGCTAGTGTAAATAATGCAAACTTAGAAAAGTAAGTTCATAAAACATGTAACTTAATACAAGTATATTTAATGTTTACATTTATTTAATATACATGTGATTCGAGTGTTTACTATTTACATGCATTACAGAGAAATAATATTGAAATCATATGCTCAGCGTCAAAAAGAGTATCGAAAGAGAAAAAAATTCAAAATCAACTTCAGAGTGCGAAAAAAATACCAAAAACAAACGCTCAATGTCAACAACAATTCCGGCAGAGTCTAAAAGAAAAAGTACAGCAAAATAAAACATTGAATCTTGCTAGGTATGATATATATATATATCTTTCGCATGAGAATAAGAAGCAATTTTATTTTTCTATTTTTTTGTTTGTTATTGTTTTAATTCACACGGGATTTATATTGTGTCATTAATTTATTTTTGTTGGTGATTAAATAATAAAATTAATTCTATTAAAAATTATGCTAGGTAACATCTAAATCAAAATAATTAATTTATATATTAAAATTTTTAATTTTAATAAAATAGAGAGAGAGTTGGTTGGTTGGTTGAATAAAAGAGGGCTGCGCTTTTTGGCGTGACAAAAATACACTAATATAATCAATAAAAATCTACATATTAAATCACGTTTAGAGTTGAAAAAATAACGTAAGGAACTTCGTTCCTGACGGGGGTCCCCGGACCGCACAATGCTTTTTAACTTCAAATCTTTATGAATGATTTTACAGTGCCAGAAGACATTCCTAGTTTCGATGCAATGGATCTTTGAGCCGGTGGATTTTCTTTTAGGACCAGAGACTTCACTTTCTGGATATTTACTTGCGTTCGAACAGTCTTAGGATGAGGGTTCATGGTCATGTTTTCAGTTTTGCTTTCAGTTAGACTTTTTTTTCCTTTTTCAAATTTAACATATTATAGATACCTTTTTTTTGAAATGCCATAACCGCGATTTTTACACTGCTTTATAATTTGTTGATACGAACATTTCTCCTCGAAAAGCGCAGTTACGTAACCTTCGAGCCATCTATCAATTTTAGGAGCCATTTTCAAAATAAATCTTTTATTTTACATTCCAACCAAACAAAACAGTAACAGACGATTATTCTGAAGTTGCCAAATTTTTTTCTCAAAATGCAATCGACAAAAATGAATTGCAAAATCGTTTCCATAAAGTGCGAACGAGCTTCTGTAGTGATCAGTTATTGCAGCTGCATAGGTAGTGTTTTCAAATGTCCGGATTTTCTGTAAACTCGGTTATCGGATAGTCATTTTAAAATTATCCGGCGGATACCGGATAACCGAATAAAAATAAATATTACTTTTATTGCTTTTAAATTTTAAATTACAAAATTTTAATATTTTAAATAATATTTCAAAAATATTAATGTATTCAATGATGCGCAAGTAAACCTAGATCGAATTCTTGTACAGAAATTTCCAGAAACGGAAGATGCTCTCTCCGAATTTCTTGAAATCACTTTCGCTTATTTTCAGTGCCTTATACACAATTTACGATTTTGGGTTCTCTTGATGTTAAATTCCTGCTTTAAAGTGCCGTTATCATTTGATATTCTTACATGTTTAACGTTGGACTCGTTTGAAATGTATGAATTTAGTTCTTCATGTAATTATTTTTCTGGTTCACCATAGTATGCGAATTCTTCACATAAAATGTCGTCTTCATCCTCTGAATGCTGTATAGTCTCATCAGGGAAAAGTCTCTTCATAAGAGCTGTAGCAAAACTTAGAACAGATTTTGTTGGAACATTTATAGGATCAACAAGACATTTCGTTAAAACCATAATGTTGTCATTTTTCGCGATCCAAAAGCTTGTGAAATTAGCGTTTTCACACTATATGAATTTAATGCAAACTTTTGTTTTAATGCACAATATGTTTTCTTGAATAAATTTCGAAAACTGATTTTCCAAATATTTCACAAATTAAAAATTTCTCAAAATTCAAATTTCAACGCCTATTTTAATATGGAAAATTTTTAAAATGTAAGTTGTGGATATCCGTAAAATGGACTGATATCGGATACGTTTAAGAATTCAAAAACCGCGTATAACGGGTACGGATATATCCGTTTTGGAAACCCTATGCATAGGGCTGTTACTACAATATAGGTACCTATTATCCATCATGAGGCAGAATACTATGGTCTCACCTGAACGAAAGCGCGAGTGTTTCAGCCAGTTAATGGATAACTAATGCGTCAACTTAAAAATACACCAACCCGCAGCTCCCAACAACAACAACAAAAAATTTCAGGTAGTCTCTTCTAACGAAACTACCGCGGGTTATTAACGTACGATTACTTATCGTTGCTTACCTCTTTATCAAATATATACTAGCGGCCCGTCCCGACTTTGTCCGGGGTTATTTCGAAAAATTTTAGATTTAGTGTAAAATTTTTAGCTTCAGTCGGGGAAGTACGTTTCTCGTAGAAAAGTAAATTGTTTGAAGGTTAATATATTTTAAATAATCTATCTTTTTTTAAGTATTTTAAAAAATATTAGAATCTGATTTATAATAACTAAAATATAAAGATAAATATTCTTTCTTATGTTTTCACTAAGAATAAATCACCTCATTTTGTCCAAAATGTATCCTTTTACTTTTAAGAGTCGTCACGTATCCTTTTTAATTTGTATTGCGTTACCCCACAGAATGAATTTCCCACACCTATGTTGTAGATTGTCTTGGACTGACAAAAAATATTCGAAACTCTCCTCCTTCCCTTTATCAAGTGGAAAAGATATAAATTAAGACTACTAATCAGAAATTAACGCTTTATATTCACTCCATGTAAGTAAGCCAGCTGAACCAATTCTTGAACCCAGAATTCCATTCTAAAAAAAGAATAATTAGTTGTGTTGTATGTCTAGTTTCGCACTTTATAATCTGTTGATTCACAACTGCTAAAAATCCTCACGCGGAGCGTTTTTTGTGTTTTCCCGAAGTCGCGGATATCGATCACTTGACTTACATTGATATTTCTAAACAAAAAAGGGGAGTTGAACAACATGAATGTCCGCAGGGCTTTGTTGCCTTTATTTTACCTCTCTGCCGCACTGAACGATCTACCTTTTTCTATTGTGGGCGGGTTCAAAATATTGACCAAAACGAAGGGCATCTTTTCATAAGAACATACAAACTACTTTTCAAAATTGCTTTCAGGTATATATTTAATACATCATACGTCTTACGCGAGAATATCTCTGAGCCACCTCTAGAACTGACACTAAGCAACAATCAAATGACCAAGGCAATTTGAGTAATTGTGTTTTTCAGATATTGAGAACAAACAAGAATTCTTAAGTACGACAACAATGCTGCAAAACCTAAAACCTTTTTATAATTTTCCAATAATTGAATCGATTGTCATTCTACTGCCTTTGATATCGTAGCAGTGATATCCATTTTGAGATTTATGAATTTGACGATATCGATTAGTTTGCCTTCCTCGAAGCATAATTATTGATGTTCAGCTTTGCAACCTAGTTTCCTTAAATTATATTGTGCTCTTATATTGAATTACGATCCATATTATTAAGTATTAGGTTTCATATAGGGCGCGATGGCCCAGTCGGCAAGGGCAGCAGGCCAGTGATCTGAACGTCTCTGGTTCGATGTCCGTTGCTGCAAATCCATCGCCTTGTACACTAATGACAGCTGGTGCAACATCTGTCGTGGCTGCAATGTCCTCCAAGTTCTCAAATTTACCTCTGGAGGTGCGGGGTCAAGTGTTCTGGTCTCGTCACTTGACTCGGTTCTAAATTACAGGACCGGCTTGTAGGGGGTAATGCTGGCCACCTATACGATGCTTCCTTAAATGAATGGCCAGCAGTAATATTTGTATGAATTAAGTTACAAAAACAACTGCCATATGTAATGTAACAACAACAACAGATTTCATATTAGGCGTGTTATCAGGACTGGCATACATAAAATGATAAAAATTTAATATAAAGCATGAAAGACAAAATAGGAGGGACGTCCTATTTCTTTTTTATAAATACATTTATAAGAAAACAAAAACTAAAAGGGTGCTAGACTACGAAGATTTCATTTACGGAACAAAATTACTTTTAAACAAATTTTTCTATTTTTTTTTTTTTTTTTTTTAATCATCGATCATATACGATTGGATCAAATTTAATTTCTTCATGCTCTACAGACAGTATTGCAAGACTGTTAAGTTTCTGTCGCGTTGCTGTTGACCTCAGGTATGTTTAAATTAATTTTTATCTGGAAAAGCAACCCCCCCCCCCCCTCAACCTCTCAGTGATGCCACGGTTACAGATATTGTTAGCCTTATCCTTAGAGGTATATATACATACAGTTGGAAAGCCAGTAGCTCTGTCATTTCTAGCGGGGAACTATAGATTTTTCTTTTAATATTTGTTCGTCCGGGGCACGATTGGATCCAATGGACTTATGGCCGGCCCTGCGGGTTCAAATGAAAGAGAAGTACTGGAACAAGCTGGATGTTGAAGTAGATATGAGGCTAGTTTTGAATGGTTAAAGAGACTAATTTTATATACGTCTAATCTTTAAAGGAATTTTTTCCAATCGGCGAAATATTAAAAACTGCGATGAATTAATAAATAATAAGCAAGTTAATTAAATAAACCTAACCGTTAATAAATTATACATTTTCAGTAAGCAAACTCATTTTTATTTCGAAATTGTGTTTTTTATAAAATTTCCTGAATCGAAACAACTTCTCAGCTGAGCTTGATCGAAAAGATCTGGATCCGGAAGTGAACTCGAATTTTGGCTCCCCACACTATCACTCTCTTTAATTTAATCTCACATCTATATGCATACTGTTTTAAAACCAGAAGATTTTTAGTAGCCTTATTGCATTCGTTCAACTCAAATGTTAACTCATGGAAAACATTTTTACAGTGATTGTCGACCTGAATTGAAAGTTTTTTCTTTTTCCATCTTCTTTCAATTATACTCCGTAAAGAAGGTCAAGGTCAAGGTAATTGGTTTAACGAGGGATCTGGATAGTAGCTTTAAGAAAGCCCTGCATAAAACCTCGAACGGATGGAAAGTTAAATTAACATGAAGTGGAGTTTCGAATTAAAATTACCACGAGGCGGAAGAATTTGGGAAAAACACGTAGGGCTGCACCCTGGGTCGGTAAATGCCCGAACGTTGGCCGTCGTTAAAAAGATCCGTTGCTCCAAAGATGGAGAAAAACCGCATCGAGACGAAAAGAAGTACCTTGACGATGACAATTAGTTAATTGAAACGAAGAAATTAATTAAAATAACCCGTTTCCAATCTCAAGGGAGGGAAGGACTAGTGGCACCATCTATCGGTCGAAAAAAGAATCTCAGATGATATCCAAAGCAGGGGCGGCTCCAGTCCAGAGGTTTTTTTTTTTTTTTTTTTTTTTGGGGGGGGGGGGGGCAACGGCGGCTCTTAGAGTTATATATATACATAAAGGAAATAAACATCGTCTCATTTTAAATTTAAACTCATTTAGTATTAGGTCTACGATTATATAATTTTAGGCTATGAAAAAAAAAAAAAGCCGGGCTTTTTTGGGAAGGGCCTTACTGCCCCTGCCCCCCCCCCCTTGGAGCCGTCAATGATCCAAAGTAGGGTTGAAGTGTAAACGAGAGTCAGAAAAGACGTCTCAAACAAAAAGATTGATTATTTGAATCAAATAAAAGTAGAAAAAAACAAAAAAATTATTAACTAAAAGAGAAGGGTCGACCAATGCGAGCCCAAATGAACGGGACTTGACAAAAAACAAAATTTGGGGTGAAAAACGAGCCGAGAGGCATGGTCTAACGCGGGGAATAGATTTCTAAATGAGATGCAGTCCTATCCTCAGACGCTTTTTCAGGCCCGGACTGGCTCCTTTGGGGGCCCTCGGCTAGAGACTGAGGAGGGGCCCCCTTACGAAGCAGGGTTTCCGGGGGCCCTCCCCCGGACAATTTTTGAAAATCACATGTCTGAAAACCCCATTTTTCTGTATTTTGGCACTTAGAAAGTATTTGAGTTAAGGCAGGATTTTTGTCAAAAGTTAAGCTATTCTGTTATAGTTTACTTATGTTTGCAATACATTTTTATATTATTTTTATTATATCTAATCTTATTACACAGAGAAAAAATAGTAATCAAATACAAGTGGTTTATTACTTGAAAATGAGAGTGAGAAACATTTTTAGATTTAGACAAATTAACCTGTGCCATCATCTAAATCCTACTGCAGTACCACAGTAAAAAAAAAAAATGAAAAATAATTCTTTGTTTATGAAACCGGCGATTTTCACAGGGGTTTATGGGGAAGCCCTCAAACTCCTCGAAGGGCCGGGATCCAGTGGGATATCAAGAAAGAAACATTTTAATGCTGACATCAGCATTGGGGGGGGGGGGGGGGGATTTTTTTTAATATGGTGAAGGGTTGCTGACCAGTGGGGAGGAGCAGGGTCCGATTTAGAAAATTCTTGACTGTAGGCACAACTCAGGATGGGGGCCCCCTAACACTGATGTGGGCGTAAAATTTCCAAAATTGACACACAAGAAAAATAATCAAGGATCAATCATTGTGAAAGTACCATTTTACCAAGAATTGGCTATTTGAAGCGCAGAAGCCTAGAACATTATCAAATAACAAAAAGCAATACAACATATTAACTTTATCATTAAAACACCAATACAATGAATGCAACCAGAAAAAAACTTATTAATCCCTTATATACACTATAACATACATATGATGAACTATACATACAATTATACAAATGATGTCCCAACCTATCAATCAAATTTGAAAGGATATATAAAAAATTGCTATTAAAAAAGGTAAAATAAAAAAAATTGAATTGGGAATTTTTTCTTCTAAAATAAAACTTTTTGGGGGGGCCCAAAAATCCGGGGGCCCCTAAGCCCGGGCCTACTGGGCCTAATGGAAAATCAGGGCCTGGGGAGGAGTATCGATTGGCATAAAATTACAAGTTTACATAATATACAAGTAGGCCTTATTAAGGGTACGCCCATGCAACGCCGGGTATATGAAGCTAGTTGGTTATAAATGTATTTCTTAAAAAATTCTCATTTTTTCGTTCCGAGATTAAAAATAATATCTACAGTAAAATTTACTTATCTGTTTGCGTTTCTGTTACAACAGAACAGAAAACACGGGATACCGAGTATAGACTTCCATTTTCTTCTTTTCGTCAACCAAGTTTTCAAAACAGTTGTTACAATTCAACAAATAGCTCGTTTGGATTTTGTAAAAACAGCGATGCGTCAGTCGCTTCCCTTCTTTTGCATCCGTGGATCAGTGAAGAAGGTGCATCAATAAATTATCTATCTTCTAAAATTTACAGTTATTTACTTTACATATATACATTTGTATTGAAACAATTATTAAAGACGAGAGCTTACATAGCTCATCCTTTCCGTTGCCTGCCACGAGAGTAAGATAGTGACGTCAGACAAAGCATAGTAAATATTAAACTTACATTGACATATAGTGCCATCTAGGGGAGATAAAATTAAATGCAAATTTCCAAACACCTTCACCAGCGACACGTCGCCACACACTGGTGGCTATACTGGTACGTATTAAGACTGACTGTTCTGCTTAACTTCTGTGCTAAGATTAAACATTAACTGGAGCTTTAACACCAGCTTAAAATTGATTTACACGATTAAACTTCCTGGGGAAAAGTAAAATGACTCTAGAGTAACTAATTATAAAGTAGTGTAGTTCAAAAAGTACCCGAGTAATAAAAAAATACAAACCACTAATTTTGGGACCCCTTGGGGGTTATAGTATAAACCACTCTTTTGAGGTCCCATCGGGGCCCCCGTGGGTTGGGGCCCTCGGCGATCGCCGACCAGCCGACCTAGCCAGTCCGGGCCTGCGCTTTTTAGAAACTGGAAGAGAGATGTCTGGACGGTGTAAAAGAGCTCTAGGTCTTTTAGCAGAACTAGCTACGCTGGAGTCGTAAGCTGGAAGGCTGTGAAGAATACGATTAGGAACGGCCGAAAAACCTTTATAAAATTTATGCTCCAGTCTTTTAATAGCTCGCAGAACCGGTCTAACACGGAGGTCTTTATGAATACTCTCGTTTGTGACGTAAAAAGGAGCATTAAGAATTAGGGTTTTAAGGACATAATTTTGAATGACTTGAAGTCTCCGTAGTTGGTGAATAGAAGTAGTTCCCCATATGACAGAACCGTACGTCATGGTGGGAATCACATAACTCTTAAATAATAACAATTTCATTTTGATTGACAGGCTACTTCGACTATTGAGAAGGGATATGAGGGAACCAATTGGAACCTTCACCTTGCGGACTGTCTGGTCTGTGTGTAGGATCCAATTTTATTGAGAATCTAGGATAACACCTAGGTATAAGATTATTCCCAGGGTATGGGTTGATCAATTAGAGTAAATTTATTGTTGTAGAGGATGGAGGGTTTCTTCTTAGTGAAGAGAGCACTCTTGGAAGTGTTAACCTTGATACGCCAGCAGGTAAGCCAGTGGTCATAAAGCTTAAGATAGTTTTGGACAGTTCTAAACAAGTTGGAAGCACGTCTGTGATGGGAAATGATGGCCGTATCGTCAGCATAGAGTACTAAATCGATACCAGGGGAGGTTTGGAGGTCGTTTATATACAAGTTAAAGATCTTAGGCCTGAGCAAGCTTCCCTGAGAAACTCCAGCAAGAATACGCCAGGGGGAGGATAAATTAGTGTTTACTAGAACCGAGAAAGTACGGATCGAGAGATAGTTATTGAGAATTTTGATTAGTTGAGGAGGAAGATTAAGGTAAATTAGTTTGTAGATTAGACCCTCGTACCAAATTCTGTCGAAGCCTTTCGCATTATGCACGAAGATGACACAAGAAAAATGTTTCTTAGCAACCGCACTATGAATGAGTTTGACCACCCGGAGCAATTGATGTTTAGTACTGTGACGACTGCGAAAGCCGAATTGCTCCGGACAGACGACGTCACCCGCAGTGCAGAAATCATCCAAACGCTTGGTTAGGACAAATTCGTAGATCTTGGAAAGTCCCGACAGAAGGCTGATGGGTCTCTAATTAGCAGGGTTAGTGAAATCAAGACCAGATTTATGAATTGGAACAATAATAGCATTTTTCCAGTTAGTGGGAAAGAGGTTAAGTTTCAAAAGGTTATTGATAAGGAAACAGATGAAAATAATTATGTTAGGAGGGATGTTCTTAAGTATTAGGGAAGAAATAGAATCCGCACACGGCGATTTATTTTTCCTAAGCTTAGAGATTGAAGTTAAAATTTCAGATGGGCAGGTGGGCGCTGAAGAATTTTGAGAAGGACTTCGGAGATACTCTCCAACACATGGAATAACAGTATTAGAGGTTTGGAGATCAAAGATTTCATGATTTGGTTGGAATTGATTGCTGAGGCTGTCAGCAATAAGCTCGGCCTTTTGAACGTTGTTAATGGCCACCATATCAGGTCCTTTAAGGCAGTGCTCCGCAACCGCTGTGCCGTGGCACACTAGTATGCCGCGAGGTGATCTTGACTGTGCCGCGGTGATTTTATAGATTATGATAATAAAAAAAAATTACCACCTCATTAAATAGAAATTTTTCTAAATATTTCTCTAACTTTTTGTTAATATGTAATTTTTCTGGGTCGAAATTGTACACAAAAAAAACATGTTGTTAGCCATACATTGTATGTATGTTCGAGCGTCATATTTTTGGATATCAGTAAAGAAAGAATATCCACAAATTTCTGACAAGGCCATTGCAATTTTGCTCCCATTTAATACGACATACTTATGCGAACAAAGTTTTTCGACACTGGTTCGGCCTTGACCATGAACTGTAGCTCTTTCTATTATAGAGCCAAATATAAAACGCACATTTATCAAAACAATCTCAAATATCTCATTAATAAATTAGTTATGTTTAAATTAACTTTGATTTACTAGGCTTAATAAAGACCAAAAAAGAAATTTTAATATAAAAATTTAAAGAGAAAATTTTTTTACTGGTAAACCATAATTTTATATTTTTGTTCTTGTGTTGGTATACAGTTCAAAATGATTTATATAAAACTTAAATGATTATAATTATCTTGATACATAGAGCTATTGTGTTGTGTTTTTTATCTAATAAAAACATATACGTATTTATTGTAATTTATATATATACACTGCTGGCCACCCAAATTGCAACACCAAGAAAGACAAGATATCACAACAAAATTTATTTTGTAGCTAACATGTTGACCAAGTATCAAATGATTAAATTTATAGACTTCTGTGAAGTGTGGTTCCTGCCAAAATCAGTAGCCAGAGTAGCCGCCATTGTTGGAGATCACCGCTGCCACACGCCTCGGCATTGATTCAAAGAGACTTTGGATGAGTTCTTGGGGTACAGCAGACCAAGCAGCTACCACACGTTGCCAAAGTTGATCTGTTGTGGCAGCTGGGGATGGAATCTGGGTCAATCGTAGAGCAACCATGGACCACATGTTTCTATCGGTGAAAGATCCGGAGAGCGAGGCGGCCAGGGAAGCAATTCAATCTGGCGATTGACGAAGAACCGTCGGACAATGCGTGCCACGTGTGGTCGCGCATTATACTGTTGAAATATGGCTGTGGGCAAGCCCTGAAGGTAAGGAAGGACAACTGGCTCCAACACCTCGGAGATGTAGCGCTGGCTGTTTAAAGTACCGGCAATGCGTACTAGAGGTGTGCGAGAGTGATATCCAATACCGCCCCATACCATAATACCCGGTGCAGGACCAGTGTGGCGGTGCATAACGCAGCTGTTCAGCATCCTCTCTTCACGGTGTCCCCAGACTCGAATGCGACCATCGTGGTGTTGCAGAAAGAAGCGTGACTCGTCAGTAAAGACAATTTCATTCCATTCTGCCGTCCACATCCTTCTGTCATCGCACCATTGGCGGCGGAGACGTCTGTGATTCTGCGTCAAGGGTAGACAAAGCAATGGACGTCTTGCGGACAGACCACTCTGCTGTAAACGGCGTCGAATGGTACGCGCAGACACTGGATGATGCGTTACAGACTGCATGTGCTGTGCTATGGTTCGTGATGTGACTGAGCGATCCGTCACTGCCATGCGCGCAATTTGCCTGTCATCACGTGAAGTGGTGCGCTGAGGTGGATGCGATCGAACACGCCGGTCCGTCGTACCGTCCTGCATCCAACGATCACATATCCGCATTACAGTTGTTTGGTTTCGTCCAACACGACTACCGATTTCCCTGAAAGATAATCCACAATCTCGGTAGGCCACTATCCTTCCTCTGTCGAACTCGGATACTTGATCAAAAGATGATCGCTGTTTTCGACGAGGCATAATTGATCGTTTTTTTAAAAAAACCACAAGAAAAACACAATTGCCGAACTTGAAATCGTCGAAATCTCCAAGCCTTAAATAGCGCTTTGAAGTGGCGCCACAGGCGCGCGTGATGTGCGTCTGCGCTGAAATTCTAATCATTTGCATATCTCACCTCCGCTAATGCATGTTGTAAATTTCATGTTATTTGCATGTTTCCTTCAGGGTGTTGCATTTACAGTGGCCAGCAGTGTATTTTTTTAATTAAAAAATACACATAAAATTCCCGTGTACCACAAAGTTTCACACGGGACTTACAGAGGTAAGTATAAAACACTAAGAAAACAGAAGAAACAGACAAAACAAGACAAAGAAAAAGAAACTAAGATTAATTACAAATATTTACAATAAATTTACAAAATAAACCGAAAGCACACTTCCTAGAAACGAGCAGAAAGAAATTGGGAGGTCAGTTAATATTTAAGTCCTTAAGAACCAATTTAAAAATATTTCTCTCCCTGTGGTATTTCGAACACAAAAACAGAACATGTTCAACATTTTCCTCGCCACCAACGCTGCAGTCACAGGGGGTCGCCGAACACAAGTTGAATCTACTCAAATAGCTCTTGAAATTTCCATATCCTGTGAGGAACTGAGTTAATTTATAGTTAGCAAAGAAGTGATGGCATGAGAGTCTCATTCTAATGGACGGAAAAATTTCTTGGTTAAACTACCATTATTTGAGCTGATGTATTCTTGGTTCCATGACTCCACCATACTCTCAAACATGACCTTCTTAAAAAAGATTTGGGAATATTGACACTAATGTCAATTTCACGCTTTGTGGCAGACTTGACAAGGAAGTCGGCTCGCTCGTTACCAAAGATATTTATATATTTGCAAGCTTTTTCTTGTGGTGTGCCGCGGAATTATCGAAAAAAACGTTGTTGTGCCGTGGAAGATAAAAGCTTGCGGATCTCTGCTTTGAGGGACAGAATACAACTTTTAGTTCTACGAATTCGGGCGGTCGCTTGCCAAATTCTATTATCAGTGGTGGTAAGGGATTCGACGAAACTATTCCAACGGTTGTTAGTACAGATCCTAATCTCTCTACGGAAAAGGGCCTGTAATCTATTGAAGTTAGTTTTAATACTAGGATCGCAGGACGTTTGCCAACACTTCCCAACATAATTTCGCTCTCTGGTCAAGTTCCTGATATCCTCAGGTAGCCTGTAGCATCCTGGGCATATAAGGAACTTGATATGCTCAGGTTGACTATTACAGAATACCTGAGTAATCAACCTGAAAACAGTCATGGTGTAGGGTTTGGAAGCTTCGGCAAAAAGCGGTGAGGAGATGATCACTAGGTTAGATAACAGTGTAATCAGCTTCCACATTGGTTCTCATCGGCCAGTCAGGAATGCCCTTACAAGAGAGTAAGTGATGGTAGTCTTCCCACTTGGTTCGAAGCCGGTGTTATGATTTTGAGCATACATGGCTACATGAAAGCTGAGCGCAACAGGTAAATGATTAGACGAGAGGTCCTGACTAACGTTAATTTTATGGGGGTGGGTGAAATTGTGGATGATAGCAAAATCTATGCTAGAAGGATTAGGTCCAAAATAACAAGTAGGCTCATTTGGGGCGATCACCTGGGGAAAAAATGGCGTCGACCCATTCTCTTAAGAGTATACCACGGTGGTTAAAATTTCTACAACCCCAGGAGTAGTGATGAGTATTAAAGTCCCCCGCCATGATAAAATTGGGACAGTTTTTGGCAAGGGAATTTAAGTCCGAGATAAGTAAATGAGATAAGTAAATGATTGATGGCGCGAGATTTGACATAAATGGAAATAATGCGAAGACAGGGAATTTCTGGAAGTTTAAATTCAACAATGGTTGCTTCGTAAGCAGTTAGGGGTGGGGTGGGGATTCTGGAGTGAACAGTGGAATGCTTGATATAAATAGCGGTGTCTCCGTGGGAATGACGAGTGGAACTAGGAGGCTTGTCATCATGGTAGAGTTCATAGTTCGCAATCTTCGGAGGATTACCCTGGGAAAGGTGAGTCTCATTGACTATGAACACGTCGGAATTGTTATTAGTAATGAACTGCCGAACCTCAGCAATTCGCGAAATCCGTTGGCATTGAAGAAGCCAACAGGGAGAAAGTTCAAGTTATGGGACGGGAACGCGAAAAATCAAGAAAAAAGGGTGGGTGGTGAGTTCTAACAAATCGAAAGCGTAACAACGCTTTCGCAATATAGAAACATTCTGCCCACCGAATGAGATGCATTCCGGAGGGCAGGTAAGGCGCTTTTAAACGCCGCTAATACAAGCCGTCTATCATAATTGGCTTCGAGAGAGGTGACATAATTCAGGAAGTCGTTGTCCGAGGAACCCTCAGCACAGGGAACCGACGATTTTGCAGTGGCCAGACGAGGAAGCTCCTTATTGTTTGAGAAAGCGGCAGCAAAAGACATGGTAGGGCTGACCGTTTTCCTTTCAAAGGTATTGGAATTTCTAGGAGCAGTGGTGTTACCGCTAAAGCTCGAAAACCGTTAATGTGAACATTACCTAGCTAACCTGCAGATTAACTGATTTGCTCCGTTAAAGTGCGGAATCAAGGTTTTTCCGCATTTTACCTAGGTTATGTGCACATCAACGGCTTTCGTACCGTTAAAGTTCAAAAGTTTGTTTCTCTCATTTCCTTTCCCTACTCCTTCCCTCTGTCCCTCTACTTTTAGTTTGGTTTCGCCAGCGTCAAGTCGCAGCCGGTTTTTATTTCTCATAATTTGCACCGGCTGCCAGTGCATAGCATAGCTAATTCTGTTTTCAAATTCGTTTCTGCCTGTTAGCGCGTGAATTTGTGTCGTGATTTTTTTAAAAGCAGATAAATTTATCTCCTAGTATGCAAGCAAATACCAAATTGGTGAGTAAAATGAAGAAAAGATTCTTCGCAAACCTCTTTAGCGAAGATTCAAAATATAATTGTGTTTTAATGACAAAACGAAAGCCTGATTCCATAATTGAAAATGTAAAGCGAATAAAAGTTTCCAAGAAGAAAGAATCATCTCGAGATTATCGAATAATTAAAACGTATGATGTGTTGATTGTACAAGGCTGTAAAAAACTCATAGCCAAGAAAGGTTTAGAAAAGCAAGCAAAGAAAATGTAAGCAGTTTCTAATGCAAAGCGCCCAAATGTAGATGAAAGTGTCACTGGGAGAATTAAAGTATCCGAAGCAGACAGACAAAAACTGATGCTCGCTCGATTTTAGCTGTGGTTCTTCGTAAAACATAGGATGGCTTTTATAAACTTGGTACTAAACCGGGTATTTTTAATAAATTGTATGCATGATCTGAATTCAATGTTTGCAAAGAGAGATTTTTAACGAAAGATCTCCCTGCTGTAGAAATATCTTTACGTCAAACAGCAATAAAATAATCCCTTGGTACTGGGCAGGGTTTCAGAAAATGTGACTGCAAATCTAAATGTACCATATAATAGGTGTGCTTGTTGCAAAAACCAATTGCTATGTGATTCAAAGTGTCACCAATCTTTAGGTTGCACTAATAAGTAAGCATGATTTTATCATATGTTTTGCAAATTCATTTCCTTAATTGTAATAATATTTTCAACCGTTCGATTCTTTGTATTCTAGATTTTTAATTGATTGATGATTGATTCTATCAACTAATTTGTTGATTGTTTGATTGCATTAACTTGATTCTCTAGATATCGAAAAATAAATAAATAACATTATGTTGATTTAAGCGGACAGAAACGTTGCTGTTTTTCCAGCAAAGATCTCATTTTCACTTTAACGAGTGCCTAGTAGGTAATGTGCAGGTTATCTAGGTAATTTTCAGATTACCTAGGTAATTTGAGAAATGAAACAATTTTCCGCACTTTAACGGAGCAAATCAGTTAATCTGCAGATTAGCTAGGTAATGTGCACATTAACTGATTTCTGCACTTTAGCGGTAACAGTGGCACCCCCGACTACTACTGCTCTGTTGGGTATTCGCTCGATTGTTTTGTGATTTTTTTTCCCAGTTTGGGAAAATTTTGGGCGCTTGCGGTAATTTGCAGGATGAGGTCCGCCACAATTTGCGCATTTGCAATAGGGTTTATACAAAAACCTACTTTTTGAAAAACCGGATTTCGAATTCCAGATTTCCAAAAAAAAACGGTTTTAGCCGGTTTTTGAATTTTTGTCAAAAAAAAAAAAATAGAATAGGGAAAAATATTTTATTCAATTTATATACAATAACAGATAACGAAATCAATATCAAAGTCAAAATATAAAAAAAAAATTAAGGATTACACATTACTTACACAAAATAACGAAAACTCAAATAAAAATTTCAAATAATATTTATATTTATTTCACTAATTTTAATTTCTCCTAAGAAAATAGGATTTTTAAAAACATAAAATATTCACTGAACGGTGGCTAAGTCTTGTTCTTATTTTGGACACAATATTGGATGAAATTGAAAATACTCGTTCACTAGCTACTGAGCTTGGTTTTATAGTTTTCAGGGCATCAAATAACAAATCTAAGTTTTTGGTTCTTTTATTCGTTGCCTCAAATAATGAAAATTCAGCTTTCAGTGTCTTTGGATTTGTAAGTTTTTCTTCGGGGTCTTCAAAAACTTATGAATTGATTTTTCCATGCCTTCCTTTAAAAAAGCATTACTCTGATGAGTAGTTTCTTCGATTTGCTCTTCATCAGAATCGGTTTCCACATAAGAATTTGGAAATATTCTAGACAATATCTTTCCAGATAACTATAACAACTTTATATTTTTGTTTCCAGTTTTCACTTTACAAGATTAAACGAACCTGTCGTGACTCGTGACGGATTGCACATATGTACTAACATAAAATAAGTCGGTTAGGCACGTCTTTTCCACGTGCGCAGTGCACAATGCACAAGCACTGGCCAACGAAACTCGCAACATTGAAAGAATATGTCTGCTGCCCGTTGCATAGAATGAATAGCAAATCAAATAAGTTAAAAATTAATTTTTACATAATAATTTGAATTATTTTAAACCGGTTTTCTTAATTTAAAAACCGGTTTTCAAATGAGACAAATTTATTTTAAAAACCTGTTTTTTAAAACCGGGTTTGAAAAATCGTCAAACCCTAATTTGCCGGTGCTTTGCGGCAAAGTTCGGAACCTGTCTGATGTCCTTCGCCGCACTTGACACATCTGGGGGGAGGGGCAAGATGGCAAGCAGCGCTGGAGTGAAAAAAGCCCTGACAATTAAAACATTGGCTGGGGCCCTTCATTCCTCTGTAACGTTCTATATTAATCGCAGTACCTGAGTATTCTGTGAAGTTTTAAATTGTGGCCACAACCTGGACATAAAATAGTGGCACAGGAATGCGTCTACTTTTAGGTCCCTTGAACATGGGGATAACCTTGATGTCGTAGAAGCATTACACTCCGTAATAGAGAAAGAAAGGTACTTTCCCATCACTTCAAACCTACGCCCTGTTAATGCGGGAGTTCCTCAAGGTTCTAAACTCGGACCGGTCTTATTTAACTTATTTATAAATGATATCCCCACCACCCCGAACACTTCGCTTGCACTCTATGCTGATGACACAGCCATTCTCGCTAAAAACCATAATGTCAGATATATGCATACTTACCTCCAACGTCACATTAACATTCTTGAGCGCTGGTTTGATAAATGGCGTATTAAATTAAATCCCAGTAAAACAAAAGCTATCTTTTTTTCATACAATAGGATTCCCCCACCCCCAGTTAACGTTTATGGTCAGCTCATCCACTTTGAAAGGGAAGTGAAATATTTGGGTATCTTCATGGATAGTAAGCTTACTTGGAAGAAAAATATTAATAATAATATCTGCAAATTTTTTAAAGCTAGAAAAGATATCGCCCAACCCCTGTTCCAGAAGGAGATGAGTACAGAAAATAAACTTCTGCTTTACAAAACAGTACTTCGACCTATACTTCTTTATGCAGTACCTGTATGGGGGTCAGCGGCTAACAGTCATGTCCAGAAATTGCAATGCACACAAAATAAAACCTTACGTCTAATCACTAAAGCCTATAGATATAAAACTAACTACTCCCTCCACAAAGATCTAAGTATTGAACCCATTCGCCTGACTATAATTAATCTCGCCACTAAATTTTATAATAGTCTTTACTCCACCCCTAATGAAAAAATTGCCAATCTTCCGGATTATGACAATAGAGAATTTAATCGTAGACCTAGAGCGACTCTAGTGCTTGACACTGGGATTACTCCCAACTCTTCTTTCTCCTAATTTAAAATTTCTTTTTTCTTTCTTTTTGTCATTCCGTTTTCCTTTAATTCTTTCTAGACCGCTTTTCCCCCTCCCCATTTTTCCTAATTATATGCAGTCACATCCTCTTACGCTTTTTTAAAAAAGGTAGAGTGTCGTCTCGTTGGTGTAATATGCCTCTACGAATCCTCATGGTCAAATTGTGAGCCGTCCTCCCTGATAATATCTTCTTCTAAGCTCCTGGATCCTGTTTCGTCAACCAATCAGGTTGCGGGACACATTTTGCTCTCTACCTGTAGTTAAGCTTGATCTTTTTTTAACCTTTGTAATACAAATTGCTTTGTAATACAATTTGTAATATCATCTTGCTTCCTTTTTCGGACTGTTTTCAAGCACGGGTTGCTTGATTGCTCTTTCCCATCCTGGGTTTGATCCCAACATTTAATATCTCTGTGGCTCGTCTTCGACTTTTGAGAGTTTAATCTTTATATTTTGCTTTTTATTTTATGTTATATTGGAACATTTTTTTGACAAGTCTTGCTGATTTAATTTTGTGTTAACTTTAACTTACTAAATTCTAACATTTTTGTTTTTATTTTTGTAACTTCTTTAATTTATTTTGTTACTTTTTTTCTTCTTCTTTAACTTGATTGATTTCTTCTTGGACCATGCGTGAAAAGCTTCAGTGCTTCCCATATCCACACCGAGGGTAAAGGGCTTGCTTAGCCCTATTTGGAACCTCACGAAAATTTTTTGCCCATGTCCATGTGTGGTACTTTTCCATTATACCGACCTGTCGCCAACCTCTCGGAGACTTGTGACGCTTGGCGAGTAAGGGCCTGTTCACATAGGAGTCCGTTGCATAACGTTAAGGGAAAGATGACGTTGAGACGAAAATAAACCAATCATAGGCGTTAAAAATTTCATTGCTAATCGTTTGGAGGTTTGTCATTGGTTAAATATATTTCAATACTTTAACGCTCCACAACGGACTCCTATGTGAACAGGCCCAAAAAACCGATTTCATATGCTTATTGAGATACGGGTTTGATCTCTGGAACATCTACTTACAAATTGCAGACGCAATCATCCCACCATAGTGTTACTAACAAAACAACTAACTGCATTTAAGTGTATGTAAGAAGTGAACAGAAATAAGACCATAAGAAGTGGACAGAAATGAAAGTGAAAATGTAATTTAAATATTATTTAAAGCTTTTTTTTCTGGTGTAGTACTGTCCTGTTCTTACATACACTTAAATAAAGTTGTTTTGTTCACTTCTTACATAAATTTCTTTATGTAAACGAAATTATCGCATGAAAGGAATAACGATATATATGCCACCGAAAGTAGAAATGGACTATGCAAATAATAATATGTGATATGAGAAATCCAGCATATCTTTTTTTTTCATTCTGTTCCTTTGTTTTTTCTTTTACTGTAACTTTATGATACAGTTCTCAAAACTAGAAATGTGGTATGAAAGTAAGTATTTTCTTGTATTCATTTTATTTAATTAGTGACTTTTTTCGTAACGTTGGCGACAGGTCGGTGTAATGGGAAAGTACCGAAAGAAATTTTTTATTCGTGTATCTTTTTCATTCTTTGAAAAAAAAAACACTACTAATGTTTCAAATTTCAATGATTCGGGGGAGGGGGGTATAATGCGATTGGAGCGTAAATAATTTCCTTTGATGGACGAAATGTCTGAAATGAATAAGATAGCCGTGTAAAATATTTCTTTCTCTATGACGGATTACCATTAAAAATCTTTAAATCCAGGTAGACAGTCATTGGACACATTTTCTCCTACTCTACCCAGCAGTCATAAGGTCGTAGTGATAGCAGGTTTGTTATTACACAAAAACTTATTTTACAAAAATAAAACATTTTAATTTTTTTAATCAAATCCTTATAGAACGCAGAAATTCTCAATTTTTGAGCCCTGACCAAAACGAATTGCCATCATATTATTAATTTGTGCACTGGTGAGTGATGTAATAAATTCCTTCAGCCAGCGATTTAATTTCTGTATATTATTTCTAGAAGGTGATTTTTTCTGACGATCCCTTTTTCTCCCTTCATACTTAACCAAAATCAATAAATGAGGAACCATTTTAAAGATTAAGATCGCCACTTTTGACGAATTGTTAATTTAGAATGACACATTGTATTGTTTGTTTAAAAATTGAAGTATAAACATTATAAACAATTTTTCTTCCACTAGATGGCATTCCCGCGATCACCGAACTTTCAAATTTTAAAACCGTCTGTTTTTATTATCATTCTGTGAATTAATTAATAAGTTTCTTTCTTGGCAATATCCCCGTAGGTTGACATTATTAGTTTTGCATGCAAAAAACTGTTTGTTTGGGCTAAAATCTATTTTCTTTTCCCCTGAAGAACATTTTATGAGTGATATTTTCCTTTGAAATGCCTTTTTAGAGTTTAATTTTATTTATTCAATTCTATATACGCAATTGAATTGCATATGACTAAATTTTACCAAGCTATCAAGGGAAAGCTTATCTGTCTCATAGTTAAGGATTATCAAAATAAAGGATGTGAAAGTCGAAAGAAAAAAAATAAGATCGCATGCGAAAGTTTCGTACGGGACATCTAGGATATATATATATATATATATATAATGTCGAATCCATGGTTTTCGGGGTCACTCAGAGGAACAGTGACAATCCCGATGCCGTTTAAGTGAGAGTTCAACCCCCCATCAAAGTTGGGGGGGAGAGGGGGGAAGAAGGGGTGAATATAAAATCTCCAAAATGACCGAGATTAGTGTCGAATCCATAGTTTTCGGGGTCGCTGAGATGTCCGCCAAAGGCACGCTATTCTGATGGAATACCAATATAAGTATAAGTGGATCAGTGGGGGGGGGATTAACTGGGGCATACCTGGACCCAGTCCCTCTGAAGTTATAATCCAGTTGCCCCAAATCTCTAAACCTGATGGGGCAACTGGGTCATAACCCTCCACAGACCTTTGACATGCAGGATAGGTTAAAACACTACACAGAAGGTTATTTTGACATTAAGGGCCTGTTCACATAGGAGTCCGTTGCGTTGCGTTAAGGAAAAGATGATGTCGAGACGAAAATAAACCAATCATAGACGTTAAAAATTCCATTGCTAATCGTTTGGAAGCATATGATTGGTTTATTTTCGTCTCAACGTCATCTTTTCCTTAACGCAACGCAACGGCGTTATGAACTATTTATGGCTATGTGAACAGGCCCTTAGTGTGCTAAAAATTCTTACATTAAATTTTTAAGAGGTAAAATTAGACTTAATTAAAAATTATCGAATTCACCCTTGTAGAAAGATATTTTGTGATGACAAATACAAAAAACATTAGCAGCCATAAGACATTCTTCAACCAAGCTGGAGACCAAATGGCTGTTGTTTTGTTGACTCCTGCTTACCAGTGTTGCCACAACAGAGTGGAATTCCCCCTTATATATAAAGGAAAAGTTTGGGAGGGAATGGCCCAGTTACCTCAAGAGCTGAGTTACATCAACTTACCACTTACAAATTTAATGTGATTCAACCTGGAACTTAGTCATGAACAACATTTGCAAAGGAGGTTCATATATTAAGTATTGTAATAATATGGGAGGGACCCAAATTTCTGGGGCTGAGGAACTCCTTCTACGTATGTTCATGGGATCATATTAAAATTTTTTCCAGCAGTCGCCATATACGAATCTACCTAAATTGTATTCGACTGGAAAGTGAAGAAATTCCGTTGTAACTGCCTTCTCCCTCTCGGGACTATTTCTACCTCAAGATGAACCTCTTTTTTTTGTCTCACTTGTTATTTTCAGGTACTTGAAAGTATGATAATTAAATTTTCGTCGAAGCTGTATGAAAAAAATAAAAAAATAAAAATAACACTGATGTGACACACTGCTCTCACACGCAAACTTTCTCTAATGTATACATCTTTTTTTTCCCCTGCCAAAAAGCATTTCTGATAGCACGATAGGTATGTGTGTGTTTGTGAACCGGTAATAAGGCGAAACGTCGCAACGTCTCTGGCTACGTCAGTTTTCGGCTACTATAGATCACGTGATTATCGGGTGGCAGAAAACAGAAGCCGTTCCTATGCTTTTGCATATGTTTTTGGACGATACCTTCATTTCGAGTTAAATAATTTGAGTTTATTTATAAAATTCCTCATATTAGTTGTATGTAACAGGTATTTCAGCACTTTTTTTCAATATTTCGCAAGGTTTAAGAGAATATAATCATTCTTTCGTTGAGAATGATTATTATTATTTTGAGATATGTATAGATATCAGGATAAGTTACTTCAGGCCAGCGTCTTGTATTGTAACTCCAGTCTTCCTCTGTCAATAAATACGGGTCACATACTGAATAAACCTTTCCGGGCTGTACCTGAATGTTTAGTTTAGTGATATACTTTTGTTTAGATACCGTATCTAAAGACTTTGTGTAATCTGAGAGCATTTTATTCAACAAGCTGTAAGAATGCTCATTGAACGCCATGTTAAATTATGCAATGTTTTGCCACTCCTCACCAAACAAGAAGTAAAATCTGCAAGAGTTGAGATGTGACATGCTGCGAGACACTGCCCTTATAGGGCAGTGTCTCGCAGACTGCCCATGATTTGATCATGGACTTTTTCTCAAAATTCTCTCTTGCACCTTATAAATACAAACTAATTTGTATCTATATGTGCATATATATCAAATCCATACCTGTCAAACCTTTCTCATTTAAATGACCATAAACGTGCTTCTTTTCAAAATGTATGAATAAGCTTCAGCTTCGCTTTATTTCTTTATGGCTACGTGATAGTTTTCATCTCCCTGGCATATTCTTAAATAAAATTATCAGTCATTATACTAGTAGTTTTTTGCACTCCCCTGTTTTATTACCTCTCACGTTCTGTGTAGATTATAATCGTAGTTGGCAACTACTGCCGCTAGGGTTATTGTTCCATTATCTTTAATAGTTTCTAATTTAAATGGCAATAATTATCATTTCATAGTTTAACTCTCATATATTTATTAAATTCGTTCATCTCCACATAACTTTTCACATTTAGATTAAATTACTTTTATCTCTGACCATTATAAAATTTCTGCGCAAGGGTCAATGAGTTAAGCAACAAGCATTTTCTTCTGGTGTGAGCTATCTGTGTATCTGTATTTTTTGGTGACAATATAGCTGTGATCAATAACTAAACAGAGAAAAAGATGAATGCTGATGTTAACAGAAAAGGTAAATTTTAATATCATACCTAACCGTTGAATAGCATGAATTACCTTTTCTTTATTTAAACTCTTGTATATTTTTAAACATTTATTATTATTTTAGTGATGGCTATTCAAGCAAAGAAAAAGCGATCGAAAGGTCCTAAATCCAAGTTAAAAAATAGATCCGATGCACCAGAGAATAAGAAAAGGTATTATTTCTGTTATTAATAATGTTTAAACAATTTAATTACCAATAATGAGAGTCTTACAATGCGAATGAAATGGTCGGTAGTGGTGTTAGTTATTTGTGCATCTTCTACTTCCGTTCGAAGTGCTTTAATTTGAGCGCCTGTATTGGCTATATAAGTAAAATTATCGCAAGATATGAAAAATTTAGATCTAAAATGTAGAATTGTTGGTACTCTAGATGATTTACATGGCTGTTGAAGGCTTTTGTGCGTTCACCCAATGTAATGAATATATGTTTATAGTTATCGGTGAAATCTTATCAATTTCCCAATGTTTGCCGCCAGTGGCTCCTAATAGTTAAAAATATAGCACTTTACATGCTTGAATTGTACAATTGTTATTATGATTTTGATCCCTCCTAATTTATTTCTGGTCTCGTGTAGTGGTCTCGGTCTAATCTCGTGTGTTAATCGTGGTTTAAATGCATTGCAGAGTATAAGAATTTGAATGTAACGATTTTTTTTTAAAAATATGACCCTAACTTTTCAGGATTATATTAATTTCAAGGGAGAGTAAATCCTCTCATTTAATATTCATTTATATTTCCTGAGCAGTTAGATTTCCATATATGGCTTTTGATGATAGGTAAATTAATTTGGTAGTATTATGGTCATATTTGAACAGTTTTATCCATATATATATTTATATATGAATGTGTGTGTATTGTACATTTCATTCTGAATTTCAAAATTAGCTTGTGAATATTTCTCTTTTAAAATTTGAGTTTTAAATGACCATTTATAGCTAAAGAATATTTATTATTTCAGGTCTGAAATATGTAGTTTATATTATTATTAAAGATTGTTTTATTCATTTAATTAATCATGCAACTGTTAAGGTTATCATATTTTAATATTCATTTTTAAATTTCTTGTTGTGTCAGTATTTTTGTAACAAGTATTATGAAAAGCACTTTCTGTTTGAATTATGCTTGTATTAAGGATTATAAGCAGTTGGCTTAGCTATTTTATCCACGCTGCTCTGGTGAGTTTGTTAGTTCTTTTTAAGAAACATTGCTCTCAGATATTGTGTGTGATGTATGAATTCTTATTTTATAAATTTATTGTCAATTTATCCTGAAAAATATGAAATATTTAAATTAGTTTTCCTTTTGTTCAAAATTTGTCATTGAATGTTATTTATTGATACTTATTGATAATTTTGAATACAAAGTATTATTTGTGTTCATGTTTAGCCTATAATTTTCTGTATTTTAAGTATATTTTCATAAAACTAATTTAGAGTTCCGTCAGCATTTGAAAGAATGAAGATAGATAAAAAAAAAAGGGGGGGGGGGAGGGGTTCCTTAGAAAAAATAGTAGGAATTCCTTAGAGGAAAAAAAACTTATTTTAAAGAACTAATCTTATGACATTTTCTTGAGCGGAGAGAAATTTTTCAAAGCTTTTAACTTTTAAAATATTTGGGGAAAATTTATTTCATTCTTGAGTCTACTTAAAATTAATGAAAGCAACCAGATAGGAAATTTAACAATGCTAAAAGCACTGTTTTAGATATAAAAATTAATCATAAACACTGATGGATTCTATGTGAACAGGCCCTAAGTCCAGATCACTACCTTCTGGCAAAGCAAGTGGAGGGGGAGAGTTAGTCACAACACTGGATGTTAGCCAAATAAAACCTTGAATTTATCTCATTCAAGTATTTAGTAAATACTTTACTTTTGATGTTTGTGTAATCGTAGTATAAAATAAAAATAGCATACAAATGTACTTTTTATCACTATTTGAGGAAACCCTATGTAAAGTAAGAAATGTTTATGTCCATATTAAAACATCTTCTTAAAATTCATGATAAATATTAAAATTGGCAGCTGGTTTCAAACTAATAATTATTAGCAAAATGCATGAAACATACCATAATGAGAAGGGTCACTAGTGCAAAGATAAATCTATCTATAGACTGATGCTAGTTTCCAAATAAAGTTTTTATTAATTTAATGGAGCTTTCTGTTTTAGCATCATTCATACATATCATATAAATTAGTTATGCATATTTATCTGGGAATTTACTTTTTGTGAATACCTTCTGCTCATGAAAAGAATCATTCAGTAAAAAGACTGGTGAATTTCTGTGTTAGGTCTTATTTATGTTTGAACCTTTTGATTTTATTCAAATAGTAAATGTTTTCATATTTAAATTTTTTAAAAGAGAAAAGAAACAATTTCTTTCATTGGAACCTTTTTATCATAAGTATCCTAAATTTTGTTTGTATTGGTACTCTGTTATACAAATCCTTTTAATTCTTGACATGCCAAATTTAATTCTTCAAAGTCAGATAGGTGTCCAGGATCTAAGAAATTTTTATCAGTTTAAAATTGTTTGGTATGAGTGAATTTTTCTTTACTTTTTGAGTCTTTTGATTTCTCTAATGTAAGTGATAAAATATCATGATGGGCATAACAGTCTAGGATGGGCCATGGCTTTCCTTAGAGCATTTTCCCATTATATCCTTCTCTTGGCAAGGTTTCTCCAATTTTTTCATTCTAATAATCTTAAAATCATTGTCAATTCATCTTAACCTGTGATTTCCTCGGGTTCTTATACCAATGGATTTGTGACTCAAAACCTTAAACTTCACTGAATTACTACCCATCCTGCAGATATAGCCAGGAAACTTCATGTGGTTTGTTTTTATGTACTTTGTTGTGTTCTTTAGAAATCCCCTATAAATTCATTACTGAATCTTTTTCAGGTTTTGCCTATTTTAACACTGCCAAAAATATAAGCTAATAATATTTCATTTTCTTTGGTAAAGGTTCAATTTCTGATGCATAAATTAGACCTAGTTTTGTAAAGCAAGATTTTGGTTTTCCTTTTAACAAGGCTTGATCTAAGGAAAGTTCAAAGTTCTCTAAGAAAACGATTTAGCAGTGAAAAATCTTTTTTGTGTTTCAAAACTGAGATTACAATTTATTTCTGATCTGATGTAAGCAAAGATCTGTACTCTTACAAACCTATACTGCCATCCTAAGTCGAAATTTTGATACATAATTCATGTAATTAATACACATTAATAGCATAACTTTGTAATATTACATTATTAATTGAAAAAAGGGCTAAGATTCCTTATTGACACGATTTCTCGCCAAGGCGATTTCACGCCAATCCTTGTGGCGCAATTCGTTTCTGGGTTCGGAAAACCCACCTTGACGACGAACTACGTCACAAGGGTTGCTACATATTAAGCTAGCCGGTTCAGGAGGTCAAGAGTTAGTTCAGATTTTTTTTTCTGCTCTGTTAGCTGCTTGACAGACGGATTCTTCATTGGATTAACACGTGCTTGGTGACTATACGATTTTCTAACTTCATTTTTAGAGTTTTTATACTTTATTTAAGCTAAATATACTTATACATAGCTTATTTATACATATATAAATAGTTTACTATATTGATATATAATATATTTACATTAAATTTTCAAATAGATTGTCGTGATTAAGTTTGTCAATTAGATATTATTTTAGAATTACTATTTTTACTTTGTAAAAAACTTAATTTTTTATTGCTTTATTAAATTAAACTAAATAGTTATGTTGCCCATTAGCAGTATTGGTTCTAAATATCAGGCTGCATTAGTTAGACTATCCAAGTCGGATTGCAAAATTGGCGGTAAGCATGCGTTCGGCTCGGACGGTATACCCAGTAGGTTATTTATAGTTGATATTTCTAGAAATAGTCTCGTTTATCACCGATTTCTAAGGGAATGTTCTCTTTTGGTGAGTAGTTTTAAGTGCCCTAAGAAGAACAACGTTTTTTAATAATAAACTTCAATATTTTAAAAATCATCACCGGATATTTACAAGTAAGTTTTATTTATTAATAAATCTCTTTATACTCTCATTTTATTGTAAAAGTTTAATAAATAAGCTGTGTTGCATGCTATCTGACGAGTAGCGGGAAGAGGGGGGATTTAAGAACCAGTCTTACTCACTTGCCGTGCGGAGGGCTGGGGTAAACAACAATGGCGCCAAGGTTGGCGGGAAAAAATTGGCTTGGCGAGAAAATGGGTCAATTGGGAAGCTGTTCCGAAAAAAGTTAAAATAGATTGTTAAATATTGGTTTTTATTGCAAAACAAGGATTAGGTAAAGAATAACAATACAAGTATTTGTGTTGCAAGATAGTCTTTAGTTATTTGCAGCATAAATTTTAAGAACAAATAACAATGATACAGAGATAATAATTATAAACAACAAAGTTTGTTGTGTTTTAAACATTCTGGAAGTTGTTCCCAAAACTGTAATTGTTTTTTTTTTTCATAGAGACCACCTAGGTTCTTGAGAATTTTCTTCTTTTTATCTGCAGAAATTCTGTTGCACTTTTCTTGGCTTTTCGAACCTGGTAGTTTGATATTCTTGCTCATTTTGGCATTTATAAAATTTAGCTCTATGAACTCTGATTCATCAAAGTCATTTTGTACTTTAAGGTTTTTAAACCTCTTGTAAATGCAACTTTCTCCATGCTTTGTAGGTACTGCCTCGGGTTTGTGTGGCTCAACTTATAAGTTGAAGAATAATTTTCCCACCTAAAAAAAAAAAATGTTTAAAGTCTATGGGTAACACCTCTGTTCTTGGGGATGCATATTTTACTGCAGTGACAAAATCTATTCATTGCATAGATTTTTCAACTCTATGGTGGAATGAATCAGCAGCTATAAAGGTGTGGCCTGGTTCAAAATATTTTATTTCTGTTTCCAAAGCAACAATCTCTTCTGAATTTATTATATAAAGAAAAAAGGAAAAGAGTGACCAATTCTTATTTTGTGATGTACAGTTATCGAGCCGCAGAGTAATTTGCTTTGTGTCGCTTTGACAACAAAAACTGGTAAAATGTGCTTATCAACTCTTCTTTGCATCTGCCGAAAATTCTTTCATGCCATAAAGCTTTTTTCTATACAGGAACAAAGCTCTCATTGTAGACAACAATGCGATTGGTAAATACTGTGGATTTGAACATATCAAGATGTGGTAACATTTTTTCCATGTCTGCACAGTATACTACAGCATCTTTATTTTCTTCCTTTTCTTTATCTGCAGAATACCTAGTACAAAACTTGTTTGCTTTATCTTTGTGACTTTTCCATTTTTAACATACTTCACATGAATCAATATTTTTTGAATGAATCTTGCCGTGCATATTGAACGCTTCACATGATTCACATTCTTCAAGGCCCAACTTCACAATCGAAATATTCATTTCTCTAGCAACCGTGCGATATTTCTCATAGGAACACAAGTTACCATATTTTGATTTAAAGTCATTATACATCTGAGTAAAAGCGAGATCACTAGAGAGGTATAAACGATTAGGAGCATGCTTCCTACGGTAATGTGATATCGTTGGTTGAAACAAATTTATATGCATGCGGATAGGATCCTCATCAATTTTGTTGTGAGGTTCTTTTGAACCCCTTTTTTCTTTTATTACAACTACAGAATTTTCCGAGTTGCTTAGCAGTTCGTAATACCTTGCCATTTGTTTTATCATAACCGAATGTTGCAAGAAAAAAAGTTTTCCAAACAATCTGAGTTGTACCATTATGATCTTATAAGGAATACTGGAATGATTGATTTCTTCTAAATTTGTCAACAATTTGCACTGTTCTTTGCTTGATAGGGATTTTAAAAACATGATGCAGCATAAATGATTTTCTCTCAGTCGAGCCAACAGTTTTCCAGTATTCTGCATTTATAAAATTTCTTCTTTCTGTTGATATTTTTGTTCCATACTTTTGTGTACATGAATCATCACAATCAACTTTTACATTATGATTTTATACAACCGAGTCAAATTTGTTTCTTTTTCTTTCTTCAGGCAGTGTGTTATATATTTTTCGATACTTTGGGATTATCCCGTCGACCATTTTCGCCAAACCGCATATTATCGCCAAAAGGTAGCTTTTGCGCCAATAACCGCAAATTTTATCACATTTACTGTGTAATCCTTGACTACGCGAGTTAGTGTTCTTTAGTGTGTAGAAATATACAGTTTTTTTTTACTTCGCTGCAAAATGATTCGAATTTGGGATTTGCCTAGCATCGAAGGGAGTGCAGTGGCATATTTTCAAGAGTAAAGAATCATTTCTTCTAAGAAAATGTGCGTGAATAGCCACGATATGGTGTTGTATATCAAAACTGATAAGCAATGGTGGTGCAATGTAAAGTGGTGCGATAAACGAGTAGCTATTCGAAAAGGCACGTGGTTGGAGGACTCAAAAGTCCCGTTTGTGACTGCCCTCCATTTTATTTACTGCTGGTCGCATGAATTAACATCAACTGAATGGGGAGAAAAACAGCTAGATTTAACAGGAAAGACAATTGTGATTGAAACAATTATATGAGGGAAGTGTGCACTCATAGCCTTCTACAACGTGATTCGAAACAAATAGGAGGTCTGAACAAAATTGTAGAGATAGATGACAGCCTTTTTACAAAGCACAAAAACCAAGATGGTCGTATTCTTCCAGAAGAATGGATATTTGGGGGACTGTGTAGAGAGACCAATGAGTGTTTCATCGTAAAGGTTCCCAATCGAAATGCAGCAACTCTCATGGCTGAAATTAGGAACAACATTGCAGAAGGAACTACAATTTTCTCAGACTCGTGGAAAAGTTACAAAACTGATGAATTGGAAGCAGTGGGATTCCAACACTTTAAAGTGAATCACTGATATAATTTTGTGGATCCTGAAACTGCTGCACACATACAAAATATAGAACGATTGTGGGGTTTGGCAAAATGGCGAAACAAGAAACACCGCGGAACTACCCGAAAACACTTGGATTCGTATTTAAACGAATTTATGTGGCGGCGACTGCACAAGGATAATGACTTTTTTATTTGCACTTTAAAAGCTATCAAGGATTTTTGGCTGCCGAAATGATTGATAATAATATATATGGTTAGATTCAAGAATAATTCAATGTGTAATTATGAAAAACATAGGTTTTTACTTTGTTTTGATTTTTTTATTAATAATGTGTTTTAATAATATTTTTGTATTAATAATAAATTTGATGTGTTTAGAATGTATATTTTGGAAATTGCTTTTCATTTGATGGCGCCAAAGAATTTTCGCATTTTTGCGAGTGTTGACAATGTCGACGGAATAATCCCAGAGTAGGTCGACAGAATAATCTTAAAGTACCTATTTTTCTTTTCCTAATGATACCTTTTTTGGTATATTCATTATTATTTGTAAAATAATTGGTATCAACATCTGTGTCATTATTTATTGGTTCTGCAATATTCAATTCTCTACCATTGTTAGATTCAGTCAAGTTCACTCTAACTGGCTATAATTCATAAAAGACAATGTCTTCATTGGATAGTTGGATATTATTTACATGTTCGTTTGTTGGCTAAATCATATTCATTAAAATTTCTTTGTGTGGGAGTAAAGGACTGTCTAGCTTTACTGCAGAGTTGTCTTTCTTGAATATCATCAAAATTATTACAGTTAATCCTACCTTTATTTTCCTCTAAATCTGACATTCTATCACTTCTTGCATCTGGAATGTAGTCAGTTCCTTAGAAGAATAGTCATATTCATAGTTATGGCCATTTTGCTTGGGAAAAAGACTATCTTCTAAGCTTTTGGTGGTAAGCCAAAAAGGTGTAACTCTAAGTTCTTTCTTTTTGGCTAAGGAAATTGAGATTTGGCCAATTCCCTTAGGACTTCAACTGTGTTTTGAGATACGTCTTATTTCTTTAATGGTTTTCGACTATTTCTAAATAAGATAGACTTTTTGCTTAGGAATAATGTAAGGTAGCTCACAGACATTACTAAGCAATAGAAAACAGAAAAGGAAAAAAAAATTAAGATACACCTTTTATGTTTAGGAGGGCAGTATAGCCATCAACTTCAAGTAGAGATGGGTGGGAAGTATTCTTATGATTGCCATGAATTTTAATCAGTTTATATTAAATTTTAGACCCAGTTTTACTATGGCAGTGTCCAGAGCAGAAAATGCTTCTTTCAGTCCACTTAAAGTTCTTGCATTTAGGTTTATATCATCTGCATATGCCAGTATCTGGATAGACTTATTAAAAATTGCGGTGGTTATATTGGTTTCTGAGTCATATATTTTTCAAGAGTATGATAAAAGAGTAGACATGCCAATCAATATCCTTATCCAACTCCATTATTGACTTGAAAATAAGTTTTACTAATCTAATTAATTTTACTTTAATTTCAAACTCATACATTGGAGCAAATAAGTTCAGACTCTCAGACTGCTGCTTTAAGATTTATAAAATTGGGATAGGTATCAATTTCATATTCTCTTCAGTTTTCAAAAATTTGACAAGACTTTCAAGAAGTTGAAAATCTGTTCTGCTCTGGATCTTCTTTTACAAAATTCATATTGGTAATTTATAACAACAGCGTTAATCTGGTGAAAATATTTGACAAAATTTTGTAAGTAGTGTTGAGCAGACTAACCCCCAATAATTTAAGCAGATTAGCTGGTAACCCTTTTTATGAAAAGGGTAAAGTATGCTGAATTTCTACTGTGGTGGAAGTATCCCATCATTCTTGACAATAAGTATAAGGTTATATAAAGTTTCAAGTAATTTTGTGCCTCAACACTTTAAAAGTTCTTGTGAAATTGAGCCTGACCCTGCTACTTTGTAATTTTTTAGATTTTTAACAGCTGCTTCAATGTCTAGCATTGTTAGTGATGAGACAAAAGGCTTATGGTTTAGTTGACTGAATGTGCCAGTTGTGCCAGAACAGCCCGTATTGAGTATTTCTTGAAAGCATTCAATCCATCCTTTGTGGAAATGTCCTTAAAATCAAGAAGGATCTCTCCCATTTCTATTTTTACACATCATGATCCTTGGTTTGAACTCTTTATGTCTGTTGTTACTACTTCTGTAGAAAGCTTTGCTTTCATTAATTGCTGAGAGATGTCCAGCATTCATGAGATTTTCTTGATATTGTAGCTTTTTTTAATTTAAGGATTCTTCTCTTTACCTCCCTCCTAATTATCCTATATTCTTCAGCTGACATTGTAGTATATCTTTTTTGAAGGTTCGATTTGAGTGAGGGAATATATTCCTGCTTAATTTTTGTTCTGTTAAAAATGTTTTCCCATCATTTTCTTCAAGAATATAGCACCTTGGCCCATTTTTCGCTTTTTTTATATTAGCCAGGAATTCTGCTACTTGAGTTTATTTGGCTATATTAACAAAATTCAGTATTAAAAACCAGATTTTGATATAGTTTCACTTTATTATGTATGTATTGAATATAATTTCATAACATAAAATTATGACTTTTTTAATCTGTAGATAAATTATAACAATTTAAAAAGAATTTTTTCTTTCATTAAACTGCCCTTTTTTATTCAGCGACAGTGCCTGATTTATGTATTATTGTCCTGTCCCCCCCTTTTTTTCTAGGGAAAGCAGAATATATAACCAGATACACATATTTGGTAATTTTTTTATTGAATTTTTATAAATTTTCTTTCCCTTATCTGTAAAATAAAGTGTGCATTATGGTATTAAATTCTTTGCCTAGTGGATGTCGGGCTTCTTTTAATAGCCCATTTGAGCTTACAGACTTGGCTGTATATGAATAACTTCAGGTGCCATATAAGTTGACCTCAGAGATCTTATATCCCCTTGTTTTGCTACAGTAAAGTTTCCTCTTGATGTACAGTGATTTCCCCTTATAAGAATCATATTTGTTATTACTGTTTTTGATTCTTATAAGCGGTTGATTCTTATAGCCGAAATTTAGGTTTTTGGACAGGCACACACACACCTATATATATATACATATATTAGATAATTTACCATAAAATAGTCTTTAATTGACGTTGATTATCTTTTATTAAAATTATTTTTTATAATTTTAAAAATACAACTTAATTTCTAGACCTATAAGTACATACACATGATTATAGTAAGAGAAGAAAAAAATCCAATATTTGTTACCACATACCTGCTTAACAGTTTTAACATTTCAACAACAGGAAGGGAGCAAGAAAAAGTTTTCTATGGTAATTTGACGTAATGAAGTTTTCAGGAGGCTGTTTATACCTCTTTCGATACTAATAGTCTCAGACGAAGATTCACCTTCTAGCTTACGTTTCATGGTTTGATAACGTGCTGAATCTACATATGTCACGTTTGCCTAAATGATATTGGACACTTCGCCAAAGATTTATGTGTTTCAGGGTCCAGGAAGCCGCAACCAGGATGTGGGAGGTGGAAAAAAAAGAGTCCCTATTTTTATTTGTCAGTGGAGAAAAGTGAAATCGGACTCGGTCAGGTGAAGATGCCCCTGAGTCAAGCTAATAGGGCAGTGTTGTGCTACAGCGTTTAAGGGAAAACTATTATGTTATGCCTAACAAAGAAAGGGATGAATTTTATGACTATATTCCATCTGATCTTATCAATCTTTCTTTAAATAAAAAGAAAGAAAGAACTTCGTGCCTTTTGAGGGTTTAAGTGGCTTTTTTGGAAAAATGAAAGGAAAGCGAAGAGTGTAAACTGATTCTTAAAACCAGTGGATTGATTCTTTAAAGTGAAAATTTTAACATGGAAATAATACATTTGTTTTTGTTTTCGCGATATTGATTCTTATAACCATTGATCACTATAAGCGGTTTTTACTGTATTTCTAATCACATATTAGCAAATTTATATTTGGATTCCTTTTTATGCATTTGAAAGCAGATCCTTAAATATATTTTTAAAATCTTTGTTACTATTTCATTTTTTCAAATACAATTTAAAGTTTATAGCAAGACATCAATAATTTGATATCCCCCCCCCCCCTGAAAAATGACTGCTTTTATAAGACTTCAGTTTAATTGTCATTAAAGAATGCTTAAATATTGAACTTAATTTCTGTGTTGTCAGTATGATTGTGAATTTAATTCATTATAAATTAAAAGTTATCAAGTTGAGATTATGTAGAAATTTTAGCTTGTAATGAAGGGAAGTTTTGGAGTTATGGGATTCCAGTATGGTCGAGGAATTTTTCTCTAGTAATAAAGTGAAAACTCTGTTTAAGGTATTTTTATAATGAAATTTAGGGAAAACTGGATGAAACAAAAGGCATCTCAGCCACTTATATGCATAAAATGTATCAAAAGAGATATAAGTAAACAGTGATAGAGATGTTCTTGTTCTATTTTGTATTAAAAGGATATTTTAGTATAATTAATACAAAATTAGTATAAAAATTAAATATGTAACTAACAAATTAGAAAAATGACCATGCACTTTTGTTTTAAGTGTATTTTAAATATACTGATTAATACAAATTTCATATAAAATAAAAAAAATTGATAAAATTTTGTTGCCTAGTTTGATTTGTGTGCATGTGGCATGCTTTTTTTTTCTTTTTTACAAATATCAAGATCTGTATGATGAATTTTATTAAATGCCAACTCACAAAAAGTGTTTTATGAGAAATTTATTTGTTTTAGTCTCAACTTTTTATTTTGGTCTTTTGTATTAATTTTTTCAAGCCTTCAGCATATAATTTCTTTTCTTTTTTTTTTTTTTTTTCAAGAAAAGGTTTTTGATAAGAAAATAGGACTATTTTATTTCAGGCATGAAAGGGCCATGTGTTGCCCTAATTGGTTGGCAGATCTGTACTGTGCGTCCGGTGCCCAGGTCCATATGAAACATAAACCGAACAGAAATCAACCCGTGGCTGAGTTTGCAGGTTTTGCTATGCAGCTTCTGGTCTTCAGGTTTTTCATGGCTGATACGCATTTGCGGAGGGGGCGGAGGTGGTTAGATGACTTATTTCAGGCATAAAACGATGCCCTTTTAGGGAATTGTTATGATGACAAAAGATTAATAGCACTGTTGTCAGTAGCTGGGCTTATTTTTCATTTTAATGAAACTTGAGTAGTCATGAAAGTTTCATTTTTAGGTCAGGAGTTCATAATGTATTCCTATTATCTATTAGATGTTTGGAAGTTTGAGTAATAAGTCATATAAAGTTGTTATTAGATCACTTCTATAAAGTAATAATTAAAGATATACTAATTTTTTCTTCCTAGCCTCAGAAGGAAATATTCTTTATCATTATATAACTCTTAATAGTTGCAATTATATCAAAACATTACCAGAAATATGTTTTACATTATTATGAGTAACTAAAATTTGTCTCTTTCAATTTGGACATTTTTATTTTTGTATGTGTTTTATTATTGTTTTACAGACTTTTAAGATTTGAACTTTTACTGTTTTATTACGTGCTGAATTTCAAATTTGTTAAAGCATATATTTTTATCTTTAGATCTGAACAGCGTCTTAGTAGCTCTGAGCAGTTTTATGATGATGAAGAGGAGGAAGAAGAAATTCTTGGATCTGATGATGATGAACAAGAAGATCCAAGAGATTATTGCAAAGGTTTTTATTTTATTATTTACTCATTTATTAATAAAAGTATGTTCAGTTTATAAAATAAATATATAGGTTATAGTATACCTGTTTGAAATGAGAGATTATAGGAAATTTGAAACATTTAATTAAAATTGAGGATTTTTAATGGTTGGTTTTTTTTCTTAACTAAACCAATTTATAAGGAGTAATACCTAAAATTCAAGAAAATTGTGAAGTTCTATTGTTTTGACTGCATTTTTCTCACTGTACAGAATTTGAACTCCAAAGTGCACTAAATATGTTTTTATTTTTTTCAAATTACTATGCTTGATAATAACATCTTTGCAGAAAAAATGACAAATACTTGCTTTTCATCTTCCATACTCTTTAAATTGAATATAACTGAAGGTTAGACTCTTTTAATGCTGTAATTTTAAGTGCATTTCATTGACAGAAATCTAATAATATGACAAAAGCTAAAAATTTGTCTATTGTTTTCGTTATCAAATGTTTGTATTATATTTATAAGAACTTGACACAAACATATATTTTTCAAACTATATTAAGAGAAAATGGCATAAGATTTCATGTTTTATTGGCTTATAAAAATATTCATGTTTAAAGAATCAAATTTGTGTGATTATTCATGTAAAATGTATAGGAGTTGCCTACGTCTAATGTGACATTTTCATACTATCCTGAATACATTTATATATTTTCTGTATGTTTCTTTTATTTTGTAAATAAATTTTCAAGTTGATTATATTTTTTAAACATTGAAAATTCAATTTTTCCCTATTGTTTATTTTATACCTCTAATTTTACAGGATTTTCTCTGATATTTTAAAAGTTTGCATTTAATCAGTGTGCCATTTCATTTCATTTCAATTTTTTCTATGTATGTATTACTCATGTGTTCTATGTATTTAACATGTGTTCTTTACAAATCAAAATCAGTGCGTAAAGCCTCTAATAATACAATAAGGATGCAACCTGTGTTTGAAATATAATAGCACAAAATCCTTGTCCAATCATTCTGAAGAATTTTTGGTTTAATTGAAGTTTTATTAAATGTATGTTTTGATCATTGAATAACTAACTTTTCCAAAAATCATAATATGGAAGTTTGTAAAACGAAGTAATTTCCTGTATTTTTATGAAGGTGGTTACCATCCTGTGAAAATTGGTGATCTGTTTCATAATCGATATCATGTGATACGGAAGCTTGGTTGGGGTCATTTTTCTACAGTATGGCTATGCTGGGATTTAGTGTAAGTAGATTTTGTTCGAATTGTGAATATATCATTGTTACTTTCTCCTAAGATTTTTTTTTTTTAAATGCACTTGATAATATTAGTTGTTTGCTGTGAAATATTTTAAGATTTTCATCTTTTTTGAAACTTACTGAGAATGAAAGGTAGGAAAAAATATTTCAGGTAGTCTCTTCTAATGAAACTACCGTGGGTTATTATCGTAGGATTACTTATCGTTACTTACCTCTTTTTTTTTTTTATGCATTTTGGTACTTTTCTGTTTGACTGTTTACTGCTACTGGGTTTGGTGTGCTGCCAAAATTATTGTTGGGCATAGGGCAAGTTTGCCGTATGTCAAAGCCCAGCAATTAAATTAGTTAATAGCAGTATATCCTGTTATGCAGAGGAAGCGTGATATGGTAAATTAAGATGGCTGTTTCTTTAACTTTACAAAATAAATTAAATATACGGAAGCTAGGAGTAATGCATGTTATGTATTAAGTTAAAACATATTGCAACAAAAAATAACAGAAGGTTTAAGTTTTAACAACTAATTACTTTATTCGTAATATAAACATAACAAAAAAATGTCAAGTATAAATGATTAAGTGCAGAAAATAAATGATGTACGTTACCACTACAGATGAAACATGCATGTATCCATGTAATAGTATCACTTTGTATCAATATATAATTACATAGAAGAAATAGACTTGTCTGTATCTGTAAAAAATAATACTACTGACAGGCATAAAAGAAAAACTAAGGGATGATAAATAAGTTGCCGGTGAATATATCCATATCTAAAGATGGCATGGTGAATGTATTACTGAAGTTGCTTAGCACTTCAAAATAACATACGTGGCTGCATAGCTTAAAACCTAGCAGGTTGTTCCAAAACAGCATGTAAAAATAAGTTAAATAAAGACTACGGCAGACTCCTGATAATACACATATTAAAGACTGTTTGGCATGACAATAAAAGCCCAACCATTAAATTAGTTTTGAAAAGAAAAGATACAACCTTTGTGCTCGAGGAATAAACAGGTAAACCAATGTAAATAAGGCACAAATAGCAATAAGATGCAATTTTTTTGCATACGGCCGTTTCGAAGCTAGAAAGGAGCTTCTTCATCAGTGCAACAAACTTAGTGGCAACTCAAAAAGCCGAAGACTAAGGCTTTTTGAGCTGCCACTAAGTTTGTTGCACTGATGAAGAAGCTCCTTTGTAGCTTCAAAATGGCCGTATGCAAAATAATTGCATCTTATTGCTATTTGTGCCTTAATTATGTTGGTTTTCCTGTTCATTAAATTAGTGGCAGACTGCACATCCAGCTGTAAGCTCAAACAAGCAACCAAGTATTCGAGAAATAACACAGCCATCCCCGCCGACCACACATTAGAGCTATTTATATTAACTCACTTACATAATTATGCAATAGCACCGGACACAACAGTAAATATTAGGCTCGCATTTAACTACACAAGCTTTGAATAATAATAAAAAAAAGATAAACTATCTCAAGTGATATGATCACAGTGAATTTCTAATGATATTATCTTAGTGGAAGAAATATGCTAGGTAGGCAAAAAGGGAGTAGCAAACTCACGTTTTGCTAACAGTTGTAACTTGCGACGCAGGACAATTTTTTTCTCTCTGGAGGACCATTATTGAGGAACGTAATCCTACATTAAAACATCTTTTTTAAATGTTCTGTGGAAATCAAGCTCAAGCATAACAACTTATTTTAAACTAAAACATATAGAAGATTTAGACCTATTAGTTCAAAACAAGTTATTACGTTTAATTTTTACTGTGAATTTTAAGAACTTATTCTATCTTTTTATTTTAAGATTGTTGGGATAAGATTTTTCTCATTAGTTTATATATTTAAAAATTTTTAATTTATATTTCTGATAACAAAATTATATTTATTATGGAATTAATACTTTATGCAAAAAACAATATCCTGTATAAATGCATGTAGCAAAATTTTTAAAAATAAAGGCAATGATAATTTTCTAGTAATTTATTGTGAACTAAAGTTTAAGTATGTGTATTTTCATTTGTGCCTCTTGATGAGTGTTTTGATCATCAAGGATTCTGTATATAAAAGATTCAATATAAAAAAATAATTTACTTTGATGGATAATCTTAGTTAAATTCATATGGCATGTAAGATGATGTATAAATAAACAAAATAATATATTTTCATTTGCTAAAATATTTCTTTATATAAAGCCTTTATCAGTCAGTATTTAATCTGGAGTAACTTTATTTTGCAAAATATAGTCCAGTGAATTCTTTACTAAGAAGTAAGAGCATATTTAATTTATCATATCAGTTGACAAAATTATAAAATTGTAGTATCTGTATCTTTCCTAAGTGTTTTGGATTAGGAATAAAATTATAAAGTTTTATGATAATCTTGATAGCTTATATGTCTAACTGTATTTTTTTCTCTCTGTCATGATTTTTATTCATTTACAATTTATAAATGGGTTTTAAAATCTTTATTAAATATTAATTATAATTTTTAGGGGCAAAAGGTTTGTTGCTTTAAAAGTTGTGAAAAGTGCTACGCATTATGCTGAAACTGCTTTGGATGAGATTAAGCTCTTACGTTGTGTAAGTTTCTACTTATCAGACATACTCTCTTCTTTTATTCTTCTTTAAATTGTATTTTTCTAAAAAGGAATACTGTATAATTTTTAAGGTCCGAGAAAGTGATCCTAGTGATTGTTTTAGAGAAAAAGTTGTACAGTTGCTTGATGATTTCAAGATATCTGGGGTGAATGGAACTCGTATCCTTCTGTTTGGTTTATTTATATGATGTATAATTTTTAGAATTTCAAATTTACTAATGTATTCAAGCTTACTACTTTACTAAATTTTCATTTATTATGTTTTTATTACATTATGTGTACTTTTACACTTCATTTCCATGTAAAATTGAACATTCAGTGGATGGTTTCTGAGATTTAATTTTATATCTGGTTTATGTGATTAATTCCTAGTGTATTTATCATGTAAATTATTCTTATTTAACATTTGTGAGATTTGTGTAGATCTTGTAGAAATTTTGTTTTAAAAATTTAACTGTAAAGTCCAAAATATTTGGAAAAAATTATTTTATCCTTTATCCTGGTACTTTTTACATAGTTTAGCTATGAAATATACTTTTAGTTTCCCTATCATGTGAGATTTTGTAGAGAAACTTGGAATATGCATGAAATTTTTGTGTCTAGAATATGCGATTGATTTTCATTTTTCCTGATCCAAGGAGCATGAAATGGGGTTGCCATTTACCAGATTCCAAAAGTTTACTAGTTAACATAGAAATTTTGATTTAAAAAAATCATCTTTTCTCTTTGCATTAAATGTATGTATAGTTATGAAAATCACCTGTAGTGTAAGAAAGATAAAATTTTTAAAAGAATTCACAGAAATTGAATCTAATGTTAGTTATTTTAAATGTTGTTTAACACATGCTTTTGCACGTGGGATTTCAGGTTCTTATATGTGTGTGCATGTGTTTGTATACATGTACATACATGTATACAAACATGTATACAAACATTGTATGTGTGTGTGTATTAATGTATTGGACATAATACACACACACACATGCTATGGATTGTTTGACATTGCATATATATTTAATCCTGAACATACATATTCAAGTGTTATAGTGTAACTATGCATATGCTTATGTATTAATGCTTCTGCATTTTCAACAGCTGCTGCTTTTGTCTGACATTTAGTAGTGATAAATCTTCTTTGAATGATCTTAGATTGTTGAAAATTTTATTTTGAATTTTCAGACATGTGTTTAAACTTGTGTATGAATATTTCCTTTTTGTTATTCTTGAAAATTATTCATATCAGTTTTCCTTAACTGTAAATCAGATGTTTGTATGGTTTTTGAGGTCCTAGGGCACAATTTATTGAAGCTAATAATACGTTCTAATTACCAAGGAATACCCCTAGCAAATGTGAAAATCATTATTCAACAGGTTTGTATGCATTATGTATTTCTATTTTTTGTAAATATCTGCTGCAACTCTTGTAGGTTAGAGTCATCCTTTAGAACATTAATCATCATACAAATGACTGGTTGATTTGTTTTGGAGTGCTGTGATTATCTTTTGGTACACAATAGTTTAATAGACTGGCAACTAATGTATAAAGTCTATTCCTAATGGTCACGAAAACTCAAGCGGACACTATCCCTTGCATTGAAAAAGATGACTATATTACTCAAAATCAACCACCAGTCAACAACCTGTGCTAACTGTGAGACACAAACCCATAGACTTTGAAAGCAGAGGCTAACACCTAATTATTTTACCATTGTCTGCTGAATATGAAAGATATCTTTGTTTATATATATATATATATACAGTGGACGCTCGTTAATTCGAACTCAAAGGTTCTCAGAAAAAAGTTCGAATTATCCGATGTTAAGAGAAAATATATAACTTTAAAAGTGTATCACTGAAGACGAATAATCTCCTAGTATGTATAACCCCAGAAAATATATTGTACTATTTTATCTAAAATTAAACATATTAAAAAGCAATACAGACTTACCTTAATCATAAAATAAAGCAGAAGATATTTAGTAGAAAGTAAACTTTAATTAAAAATATGAATTACACTTTGGGGAAAAACTGTAAAATGGATGTTTGGTTTTGTTTATGATGCCTACATTGTTCAGCCAGCTTCTCGATTTGAAGTAAACATTTCAATTCATTTTCAGAGGAAGGTTCCATCTGAATAAATGCTTTCAGAGTTTTAATAGAGTCCATTATGGCTTTGTCCATTATGGTCGCATTAAAAATATCTTTCAGCAGGTAAGTAGAGAAAATCCCTGGCAGTTTCCTACCGCAATTTGTGCATACGTCTTCGTTTACATCAGAGCTTTGACCACATACAGTTTGATAAGAAATATTGTGCCTTGACTTAAATCGAAAAAGCCATCCATCATTGCATTTAAAATCTTCAATACCCATTCGACTTGCCAATTCATCAGCCTTCGTCAGCACTAGGGGTCCATTTATCGGAAAATTTCGAGATCTAACATCCTGGAACCATAACAGTAAAGCTTTTTCTAGATCTTCTTGGGACGCATTTCTTATGTGTTTCCTTCCTCTAGGAAATTTTGATTTTTTCCATGAATCTAAAATTGACTCCTTGTTTTTCAAATAAGTTGACAAGGTTTTTTTTAATTCCATAGTCAGCTGCTAACTATTTTTTATGTTCGACATTCTCTACTTGAATTTCTGTTTTAAAAAAAAAACTTCTACCTTTATCTCCAAAGTTAGGGTTTTGTACTTTCCATGTATAGCCATCCTGGTTTTCTACACGTTCACACCACACACTGGGTAAGAAAAACTAGATCACATTAACTTGTCTGCACTGCAGGCATAACTGACGCAGCTCCCTGGAGTCTGTAGTAAAGACTGGTTTTTCTGAAATTCTAAGAAAATCTATACAAATAATGGAAAATCACTTTGTTCATTAATCACTGATAAGATTGGTTTGGAGCACTACGGTAAACTTTTGTAACACAAGGGCTAATTAGACTGAGACATACTGCTATCCAATTCCAAATGGCTACAAACGTTCATGCCAAGGGTGGGATTCGAACCCACAGACTTTGGTACTGAATGCCAGCGCCCTAGCTATTCGAGCATCGTCTGGCACTGATAAGAAGGACAATAACCACTAACGTTTAGTGGAAATGCAATAGTCTAGGAATGCAGGCATTGGCCTCTTTACAGAGAAAAAAAATGCAGAGGATTTTGACACACAAAATAATAAATACAGCATGTGTTTTCTCCCTTTAAAGAGGAAAAATAATTTTTTTTGTTCAAATTTTTAGTTCGAATTAACCGAAGTGATAAAAATTTAGTTCGAATTAATAAGCTATTTTTAACATTAATTCCAATACAAGTTTTTTTGGGCCTTTAGATTAGTTCGAATTAACCGAAAGTTCGAATTAACGAGCGTCCACTGTATATTTATATATATAACCACAGCAGCCATAACTTCCCCATAATATTTATATATATATATATTATTTTTTTTATGGGGAGGTTATGGCTTCTGTGGTTTGTTATTCCTTCTGACAATTTGAAATCCTCTAGTAACCTGTATGTAAAGGGTTCTTTATTTTTTTTTTAAACTGTATAATACTCTTTTTGTTGTATGAACAAAGTCTTTTGGTTTACTTAGTTCTTAAATTGGTATTGTATATAAACATGTTAAATAAGACTGTAATACAGTTTAAATTTTTCATAAACAATGTGATATCTTTACATGCACTCAAAGCATAGTGAATCTTATTTCTAAAGCAAGTAGAAATGACCTTGTGAAAGGAGAGTTTTAAATTTTTATCTCATTTTGTAGTTCATTTATACTTGAGGTCTACTGAAAAAAAATTTTTTTTTCATTTTCTGTAATTAAACCCACTATTTTACATGTATGTCCCAGTCACAACAGTTATTTGTATTGCATGTAATTATATTTATTTGTATATATATTGTGCATCCATGTTTTTAAATGTTGCTTCTTTTCCTATTTAAGGTTATTGAAGGTTTAGATTATTTACACCGTAGGTGCAAAATTATCCACACTGATATTAAACCTGAAAATATCCTTATTGCAGTAGATGAAACTTATGTTAGGAAATTAGCCTATGAAGCTACTCAGTGGCAAAAAATGGGTATCCGTTTACCTGGTTCTTTAGGTATGTATTTTATTTTATTGCTTTTCAGAAACATCGGATTTTCTTCTCTTTAGACTCACCATATACTTTTAACGTTTTCCATCTCAAATAATGAGACTCTGCATATTAGTTTGATTTTTATTTTCCTAGACAAAAATTAAAGAGCAATCATTTTGTGTTCTATTTTTGTGTTATAATGTTTGATTCCTATTGAAGAAATGTCTATCAGAGTTGGTAACAATCTTGATTTAATTAAAAAAACATTGATTCAAAAAATTCTAAAAGATTCATTTTTTTAAAATTTAAAATGGATTTTTAAAATTATAAAATTGGACTCTATCAAAAATACAATAAAATTAAAATGAAAAGAATATAAGTTACTGAATATAATACGTTCAGGTCTTTAAAGTTTATACAGAAATCATGTAGCCATATAAATTCTTAAATTTTGTCTAATTTTTTTTCCGAAGTCCTTAATTTTCCTATCCAGAAATTTTCTGTCAAGTAGATAGAAATACAAGGTCAAATCTGTGTCAAAATATATCATTAAAAAATTCTATTGATAGCCTCTAAAGATTTGAATATGTCAAATCTGATTTGTCATTTGTGTTAAGTCATCTGTTTCTTTGCCCCCAAATGGATCTCCCTTATATGGCTGCCTTTTTTAAAATTTCATGTTTCCACAACCCCTTTCTAAATCTTTCTATATTATGCTCCAATAAAATCTCTCGACTTTTTTTACCAAATGCAACTCTTTGCAATCCATTTATTTATTACATTTTTTCTTCTTTGGTTTTCCCTTTCTTCCTTTCTTATTGATAGAGATGTGTATAACACCAGTTACATGTGACTCTTAATTTAATATTTTTAATTTCTTTTATTTTTGTTTAGAATCAAATTATTTTGTTAAAGTTCGTATTTTAAAGACATTTTTGACTCTTAAGCACATGATAATGAGAGAAAAAAAATTACATCCTCCTTTAATGATGTTAAGAAAATATTGACTGTGTTGAGTGTGTGGTTTCAGTTTTCATTAATCTCTAGCTTTTAATTCACAGAATTATTAAATTTGTTTCATATGTTGAGTTTATTTTTTATCTCAAAATTTTATAACACTGTTGTGAGCCCTTTATACTTTAATAGTATTTGACACTTTTCTGTTTTGTTGGATAGCTAAAAATTTATATTATGCCAGTTCAGTGATTACATTGGATGATCTACAGAAATGCAATGAGGTTGTTCATTGCATTTCTGTCATCTATAAATTAATAAGAAAAAAACATTAATTCTGTATAGCATAAAATTTCTTATTTGAGTATTTATTAAATATCCTCTCGTGACAGCATCTTATTTCCCCCCTTTTTTTTTTATGATGTTATGCAAGTACTGGAGCCAGTAGGTAGAGAGCACTCCTAGAGAGAGACTCAGTCTGATTGCATCCTTTTCAGAAGTTTATTTCTTTTGCTGGAGATCATGGAAATGTCTTGCAATTCAAAGATCAAATTTCTTTTTTAGTTCATATTGTCTGTTATAACTTTTGTTTACTTTTAGTCTCCTCTCTTTAGCTTTTTTCCAGTTGACAAACAACTGTGTGTGTGTTGGCTGTGCATACCGAAAATTTCACGTTTCTGGTTAAAAGTTAGAATTCATTCTTAACAGCTGTGGTAATGTCATGTTCTAAGTTTGAAGCTTGGAATTAAGTATAATTATTATTTCTTAGTTAGTGTCAATGCAACTTGACAGTACACTCAATGGTGATTTGTTATAGGCAACTTATTAATTCTGCAGTCCTATGTGCGCGGCATGCTGCTGTTCTTTCTAAAATTTTAAGAGAGGGGGAGGGGCAGCTTAAAGACGTAGAAAAGATTGATGTGGAAGTAAAATGTCTCTCTTTCATAATATTTTAAATTATATATATATATATCGTTATATATATATATCGTTGGTGTTCTGTAAAAAGGGCAAATATGTATGTAAATCTCTATTGGTATTCGCCCTTTAACTCCGATGATATATATATATATATATATATATATATATACATACACACACCAAACTCTTTTTTTTTTTACACGGTAGATATGCTTATCAGAAATCCATGTAAAAATAAACCATGTAAAAATTATGTTTCGTATAATAAAATGGTGAATATCTTCCATGTCATCCGAAAACCATCTAAGATGAAATAAAGAACTATATTTTGTGCAAAATACGGTATAAAAAAGTAATGAAACTACTGTAAACATTCTGATATACTTACATACATTCATACATGATGCATTTTTATTGAGCAATTTTGTTCAAAATACTTAATTCTTAGGTAAATTAATTCTAATTATTGTAATTATTCTTTGGAGGAATCTCAGTGTATAAACCACTAAAGTATAACTATAATTAATAACTATGCTTATTAATACTAGAAATATAATCGAGTTTAATTTAAATCCACTAGGTTACACTTAAAGACTGTATCAAAGAAAATTCGATAAAGTTTCAAGTAGTAAACATTAATAACATAAAATGGAATGGTTAGATAAAAGCTAATTAAATATTACTTGTTGTATAATGGAAAATTAATTATTTAAGTAAATTAATTCTGTAAATTGTTGAAGTAACAGTGCTGCTAATTTTGTTAGTGTTGCCATAGATTTTTGATATGTACATACATATGCACCTACAAGACAATGATTTTGAAATTGTGTTGGTTTAAATAAAGGATGAAAAAAAAAACTTTTTTTTTCTTGGACCATGTAACTTCAAATTTGTGTATAAAAAGAACATGTAATAAAAGAGTTTGATTTATATATATATACACACTCATATACATACATACATAAATATAAACCTACATATTTGTCTGTATGTGTATATGCAGAAAGAGATATTAGAAAGAATTTTCTGCAACTGACTTTTTGGTTTTCTGTTTCAACTTTTTATCTCTCACCCTCTGTCTCTATATATATATATATATATATATATATATATATATATATATATATATGTGTGTGTGTGTGTGTATATGTCTATATAAATATGTATATATATGTATGTGTATTTGTATGTGTGTTTTACGTAATGTGAAGTCCCTAGTGTTCTTTGTGAAATGCTGTCCTTATATGGAGAACTATAAAAATAATTTGAAAAAATTCTGAATGTAAACAAAATTTTAGGGAACTGATTGGTAGTAAGCTCTGATATTCCCACTCAGTTTAAACAAAGAACATTAGAACTTTTTTGGGCTACTTTACTGATTTTTAAAGCTATTGGCTGATGATTTTTCAGTATTGCTAAAGTTAAATGATTACTTACATAGAGACATTTCCTCCAAAAGTTTTCATATTAATGACAGATTACACTGAATCTTTGATTACATATTTCATATGTTATCAAACATCAGCAACTTAAAAATGCTTAAAATATAGATGCTTCAATATTCAGGATTAACTCATTTTATTGCCTCTGGACTGTAATATCTAATTTAATGTAAGTTTTGCACCTGAAAATTATCTGTTTGAAATATTCAGTTAATAAGGATTTGGACTTTAAAATTGAATGGACTGGAATGAAAGATTTGCTGCACTTTGAAAGTTTTTTTATGTTTTGTACTATAAAACAAAAAAATAATGTATAACTAGTATTTATTTTTAATCTAATGAATTGTAAAAATTGAATTATAACATAAGGTATCTACCTTTTTTAGTTTATTATGTTCTGTGTATGATTTATAGCGTCACAGAAAAAAGGGATTGGGGGAATTATACTGCTCTACTTAAAAAAGTTAGGTTTGCTTGATGGCATGAAAATTGGCTTCTTTTCATAGATCTTGAAACAATGAAGACTGAGGGTTTTTTTTAAAAGACTAATGGGAACTTCATTTTGTGAACTTAATACATTTTGTTTTATCCCACTCCTATAAAATGTCTTAGTATATACAGTCACACTCATAGAGGGGGAGACTTATAGATGAAAGAAAAATTTACTCTATAATTTGCTTGTAAAGGATGTCAAGGAACAGGATTTTTGTTGTAAGAGGTTCCCACATAAAAGATTTGCCATTATTTATTGTAAATTAACAGTCGAAACATTGCATTAGTGGCTCTGAGTGGTAAGATAGGGCACAATATCTTTAGAAAATTAATGAGTTGTTACAGATTGCTTTTTCCTCAGTTTTCAATGCTGAGTATAAGTATTTCTCTTTTTAACTCCAAACTAAGAAATTTATTAGAGACTGAAAAAGTAGGTATGGTTGTTTCTATTTATAAGACACTTCATCAAGCTTATGTATTTCAGATCATATATGGATAAAAGAGAAATATATGAATTTCAATAAATAACAGGTGACAGTAATCACTTTTCCTAATGTTACATATATTTTTTAACTTTAAGCTTTGCAAATTTCATATTAAATATCTTCAAACACCAACAAAAAAAAATTTGGTTGGTAGCTGAACAAAAGTGAAATTTTAATGATTTAACTGTAAAAATATTTGTAAATTTGCATAAATTTTCTACCTGTACTGATTATAACACTTAAGTAATTTTAAATTAAATTTGAAGCTATTACCAATTTTTTATTATTGCATAAATCATTGTTTTAAGGGATCCAGAATAGTTTGTGGGTCTTTAGTAAAAAGAAAAAAACCTCACATTTTTTAGAAAAATTTCATTTATTTTATCAGCTGTCCTGCAATATTTTTTTTTTGGGGGGGTATGTATTAATTAAAAATTGCATTACTTTATAATGGTTGGTTAATATTAAAAATAATTGTTTCTACAGATTCTATGCAAAAAATTGTCTAAATGTACCATCTCTGTTGTCAGTAACTTTTGTCTTCTACTGTCCCCCTCCTTCCTCAAAATAAAGGGAAATACTTCAAGTTGAATGAAACAAAAGTAATTAACAGAAGAGAAATTTGTAAAGTGACTATAATATAATTTTCTTTCCAGAGTGCTCAAAGTTTGTATTTTAGGCTGTTTTGTTTATTTATTTACTTATTTTTTGGGTTAAAACTGTTTGGGATCATATTTAGATTCCATTAACAAAAAAATTTAGCTTTTAAATAATTTTTATGGCAAACATATCATAGAACTGAAATGGTAATGAAAATATACATAAAGTTTGGTGCATTTGTTAATTTTTAAAATCCAAAACATATGATTAAAAAAAAAACTTAACAATGTCATTGTTTATTATTCTTTCTTGTATACTGTTAATTTCTAAAAGAAATGTGAGTGGATGACTTTTACTTTGTATTCTTCATGACTTATGAATGCTTTAATGTCTCTAAATTTTCATTTCAGTGAGCACAGCACCTAAAGAGTTTCGAGGTCCTAATCCAAATGTAAAAATGTCGAAAAACAAAAAGAAGAAAATGCGTAAGAAAGCCAAGCGACAACAAGAGCTTTTAGAAATGCAAATGCAGCAGCTAGAAGAATTAGAAATGGAAGAAAATTTAAACCAGGTAACAAAATTTTGTATATTGTTTCCTTCATATACTTTTGGTATTTCTTGGTTGCTAATGCTCACATAGTGATCATTACAACTTAATTTACAACTATATTTAAATGGTTTGCAGTTATAAATGCAATGTTTTTCATATTTATTTTGCTCATTTTCTGAAGTGAGTAATTATAGATTATTATGCAATTTAAGAAGTTTGATGTAGCTTGTCTGTTTTAATGTGCCAAAAAGGACAAGTACAGCTTGTTTTGTGCATCTTTCACAAAGCTCAATGCCAATTACTCTCTTCCCGAAAATTAACTGCGTTTTAAATTTTCCATCAAGAACAGACTTTTTCAAAGAAACTCGCTAATTTCTTTTACTATATTTCACTTTTTTCATGTCTCATTTGGGGTTGCTTTTCTCATATAGTTTTAGGTGTAGAATCTGTTATCTTTAGTTTTTTCTTTTCTGCCAACTCATCAGAATGTTGTTTTTAAAGTACAAATTCTTTTTCTATGTCACATGTTTGAGAAAATTTTTTAGCAGATTCACTAAATAATGTGTTTTGTAAAAGTTTGGGCATAAAGCAGACATGGAAATATATATATGAACTTTCTTTTGGTCAACTTCAAGTACATTTAAACTCATTATGCCTTAGAAAAATGCCTTTAACTTTGCTAATAGTTCATGAATTTTTAAGCACTTTGCATACACAGAAAAGGGAATATTAAGAGCATATTGCTAGTAAAAAATCTCAGAAGATTTTTGGTTAATATTCGAGTGTTGCCCGAACAGTTTAAAATAAATTAATGGCATCAAATAATAGCCACTCATCATAACTGCCTGAAAACTTGGCCAGAGGAATGTCTGGAAGTTTAGGATACATGATTTGTTGTCATCTTTTGATGCATTTTTAGATAAAGCTTCTGATGAATGAACATATTTGAGGCTTATCTCCAATCTGTGGTGCAGATCCTCCAATTCTGATGATGCTTTGTTATTTTTGATTTCTTCATCTGACAGATTTAAGGCATTATGTTCCTCATCTAAATTCTTTGATCTCAAGGAGAGATTCCAGTTTTTGAAAAACTTCTATTAAAACTTTCTTTTTTTTTTCAGTAAATTCAGAATTTTTTTTCAACCCTCACAAGTTTCGTTTTAACTTGCCTGCATGACCTATTAAGCAGTTTCAACTGTTTTTATCCATAGGTTGCTGGTTTGGCTCCAGCTTGACAGACCACTAAATTATATTAGAAATTTGATTGACAGGATCAGTCATAACCAAAGGACGGTATTTGTAAGTTTTTATTTTCAAATGGAGTGAACACATGCCAGGTGCCATAGTTTGACTGATTTATCACAGATGGTGCCACTAGGGTGTGACATTATGAAAAGGAGTTTTCTTTCCAATATCCTTATGAGAAAGAGAAAATAATTTTAAAGCTTATTTTAAATCTACCAACACTGATAGGTAACAAGTGTTTTTCTTATTGTTTATTGATATATTTATCTTCTTGAGTTAAAAACAAGTTGCTAGTCTTAAGGAACCATATAATAAGTTAACAAAATAATTGTATGTTTAGTCTAAGGCAATAAATTAAGTTTGATTGCAGTTTAACTTCACTAAAATTCTGTGGCATTGCATTAACTGACTTAAATTTGTTATTCTTTTTTAAAGAATCCTGCGTAACTAGACATTTTACTTAATTTTTGGAACTAAACTTATTTTATGGTAAAATCAAGGGAATGATAATTCTTTGCAAGCGTGATTAAAAATGAGAGGAAACAGATAAAAGACATTTTATAATCACTGCTGTATGCATTAAAAAAAATCTTTTCTTGTTTGTCTATATATATAAAACAGTTCCGTAACTGACTGACTGACTGCAGCAGACTAATGCGGCAGACGATTGGACATTATCCAAAAAAATATTAAAATACAGTAAAAGAAATGTTCTACAAACTGTACTATATTAACTGTACTATATTCTTTAATATTCTTTAAATTAGATTTAATTTGAATATTTTCTTCTACATTATTTTGTCTATAAAAATATCCCTTACGATTTTCTTATAAATATATTTTTTTGGTTTTTTTACATCAATTGTAATACATTGATCATCGTATTTATTATAAATGTATATATATATTTATTTTTTTGGTATTAATTGCATGTATTGACCGTTGTATTTAATTTGAATATACTCCGTAGCAAAGTGTGGGTTTTCAGCTTGTGTAATATAAATATGTATTTGCTATTGATAAATATTGTGGCAGCTTGTCCCTTGTTGGACCTTGCGTCCTAAAACTTAACTCCTAAATATTCTGCCTTATGCAGGAGAGGATTGGAGATGGAGATGGAGATGGGGATGGTGATGGGGATGGTTATGCAGAAGGAGAAAATGCTGATGAGGGTTTAGATAATGACAGCCGGTGCAATGGAAGCTCTGATGACAATTGTGGTATGTATAGAACAGGCAAATCATAAATATTTTTGCTCTTTACTTTGCCGTATTTTTAGCCCATTTTATCAACTGTGTGAAAGTTCTTGTCTGTCATCATAGCTAAAATTTGAAAGTATTCATCTATATATTAAAGTTGCTAAGCTGATTCCTTAGACAGTCCATAAGAGAAAATCTGGCCTTAGATACAGTAACCACCGCTTATAGTGATCAGTGGTTATAAGAATCAACCGCTTGTAAGAATCAATATCGCAAAAACAAAAACAAATGTATTATTTCCTTGTTAAAATTTTCGCTTTTAAGAATCAATCCACCGGTTTTAAGAATCAGCTTACACTCTTCACTTTCCTTTCATTTTCCCAAAAAGCCACATAAACCCTCAAAAGGCACGAAGTTGTTTTTGTTTGTTTTGTTATTGTTGTTGTTGTTAAATAAAGACTGAGAAGATGAGAGGGAATACAGTCGTAAAATGCATACTTTTCTTTGTTAGACATAACATAATAGTTTCCCCTTAAACGCTTTAGCACAACACTGTCCTATTAGCTTGACCCGGTGGCATCTTTGTCCGTTCGGGTCTGATTCCACTTTTCTCCACTGACAAACAAAATAGGAACTCTTTTATCCCACCTCCCACATCCTGGTTGTGGCTTCCTGGACCCTGAAACACATAAATCTTCAGCGAAGTGTTCACTATCACGTGACATTAGTAGACTCAGCATGTTATCAAACCGTGAAAAGTAAGCTAAAAGGTGAATCTATGTCTGAGACTATTAGTATTGAAAGAGGTATAAGCAGCCTCCTGCAAACTTCATTACGTCAAACTACCATAGAAAACTTTTTCTTGCTCCTTTCCTGTAGTTGAAATGTTAAAACTGTTAAGCAGGTATGTTGTAACTTGTAACAAATATTGGATTTTTTTCTTCTCTTACTATAATCATGTGTATCTACTAATAGGTCTAGAAATTAAGTTGTATTTTTAAAATTATAAAAATAATTTTAATAAAAGAGAATTAACGTAAAGTAAAGCATATTTTATGGTAAATCATCTAATATATGTATATATAGGTGTGTGTGCCTGTTCAAAAACCTAAATTTTGGCTATAAGAATCAACTGCTTATAAGTATCAAAAACAATAATAACAAACGTGATTCTTATAAGCGGAAATCACTGTACATATTAAGAACGAGGCCGTATAAACATATTAATTTGTTTATTCCGAGGAATCTCTTTAGCTCTCTCTCTGCCATTTTAGTTTTAAATTATGTTTGTGAGATATAGAATTAAACCTGACGGATATTGTTTATTTTGTGCTGTTGAGTAATTATATTTCTTTTTATTGGGTTCAATAGTAATTTTTTAAAGTGTATTAAACCTGACGGAGTCTTAATATTATGATGTGTCTATTCTTAATATTATGATTTTCAACATTTGGCAATGATTTGTAGAGCATAATTTGTGTATTAGTACATTTATTTACTGTCCAGTCGTCAGATTTTGATGGGTACCAACTAGTTATATATTAAGCCACTATTTTCTAATTGTAAAATAAAGAAACCTTTATAATTGTAGGATATCAAAGTTATTTAGTGGATAAAACAAAGAGAAAATATAAGAGATTAAAAAATATACTTAAATAAAATAAGAGGAAATAATTTTTTTTCCTGAGTTTGCTAGCAAGTAATATGAAATTTATTTATTGCAAGAGAAAAATATTAATAAAATCTTGAAATTGCGAAAGTTATCTAATAATTTTCATTATTGTGATTGATACTTGTTTATGATCAAGAAAAGGTATCCCAGGAAAAGGCTATTGCACTGATGAGAAGAGATTGAAGTGCAAGAAGAATTAACTTTTATATAGATATGCAAAAGTGTGGTCATTATTAGAAATATGTTTACATCGTCCAAGCAAAGCTACATTTGGTAGACAGGTTCAAAGGTAAAAAGTAGTAACCTAGAAGCTTCTGTCACAAGAAAAAAATTTGCATTGGTGACAAGCTTCTAGAGGACACTATGACATCTTCAGTAAACTATAGAACTTGCCCTCAAGAGAAAAAAGAAAGTAAATAAACTAGAACAGGGACGGTAACTTCTGACAAATTAAAATATCTGAAAACAGCATGGTGAGGTTAGCCATAAGCGAGGAAATATCAAAGGCATGTGGAAATGTCAGTGTAAAATATGGGAATTCTGCTGAAAATCAGGGAAAACTACCATAACAGCAAAGAATTGTTACAAATCAGCATTTTGGTTGTTCTGTAAAGAACCTTTTTTCTTTAAATGCAGGGAAAAAATTTTATTCATCAAAATTTAATTCATATGCAGCTGTATTGTTACAATCATAAAGCTTTTTTCTAAATGATTTAAAAGTCATCATGTGCTTTAGCTACATGACAGAACAAATGTAATACATAAGCTAATATTTCTGATTTTTCTTTGTGTGCCTACATTCTTCTACTACGCATCAACAATCTCAAGTTTTAACCAGAGATCTTCATTGGCTCAGTTTAAGCAGTTTTTTCCTCTGTTAAGGAGATGTTGGTCTAGTCAAGTTAAATCTAAAAATAAAAGTTAAAAAGTGATGAAAATCTGTAAAGTAACAATATTTATAAAAGAAGGTTTTAAAGTAATATGAACCTTTTTTAATTTAGGAGAAAAAATTATTGTTTTAAGAGGTATAGCTAATGATTACATTCTTCATTATTTAATCTTGGATGAATTGTAAAAGGTCAATTAGTCATCAGACTTTGTTTAGGGGAAAAAAAAATTCTTTCATTCTGCAGACTGTACAATGATACTGGAAGAGAATATCATGTGAATGAATATTACACCATCTACAGTTGTTGCTTTTTCTCAAGTTTAACTTTTTGTAATATTTGGAAAAATGCCCTTGATTGTAGCCAAATTTTCAAATAATTGGAACAGTTCATAGCTTATTTGCTCTTATGGGAGTGAGAAACATCATGGTAAATGTTTTACTGCTATCCAGTCTACCTAGGCAAATTTGGAGAGCACCATTGATAAGGAGCCACTGAACATCTACCCCTCCAAGTCCATATCATCTTTCTTCATACCCCTGTTTTATATTTGTTTCCTTCCATTAATGTTGCACCCTCAGAGCATAGGATGCAGTGTTTCACCAATATGTTGCTGACATTTTCTATCTGTTATTGCTTTAATATATGCTTGCTTATTCTAGTGCATATTTTAGGTTGATATAGGGAAAGTTGTTTTCGTAAAATATACTAGAACAGCAAGAAATTAAAACTTTAAACATTTTTATGTAATACCATCCTTAAGAATTTATTTATATTTGAATGTAATAAAATATTAGAATAACATGAAATTTTAGGAAAATCTAGAGTATTTATCAGGAAGAAAATTTATCATTATACTTTTCTTTTCTTTTTATTGCAGTAAAGAAATTGCACTCTACCATTTAGAGTGTATACATAGTTAATACTTTGATCGTACATATCTGTAAGGGAATGTCATATGTGTATAACTTTGTAAAATCTATATAAATAAAAATGTAAATGTTTGTTTGTTCAGAATCTTAAATCTCTGAAAGTTTTCACCAATTGCTTTGAAATTTGACACAATGTTGCATTTGAATGCGCACATGTTTTTATATACCTATTATACGGATGTCACTCCTGTGACAGGTATAAACATGCCTTTTTTGAAAAACAGCACCATCTGTTGAGGACGTAAAAGCAATGCATGCTATACTAAATATTTTATGGCAAATGAGAAATGTCTTTCCCTTCCCCTTCAGAACATCCTGATGATTGTACTGAAATTTGTCAGGGTGGGGTGCGGTCCTATTATCAGCAGTCCCCACTGTGAGCATCAGGTCATAAAGTACACAGGGATCGGTTCTAGACAATAAAAGACGATTGAAGAGATAAGATAACCACTCTGCGGTGTTTGATTGATTTTCATTTGAATTCAAATTATATTGTGCAACTGACCTCTTCGGAGTGGTTTGTTTGAGTGGATTGTAATATTTCATTTCTCATTGCATTAAAATTGAGCTGTGTCGGTTGATCTGCATTCGAAATGAAATATTTTGTTGGTATTTTATTTTTATTTTTTTAAATTTGTTTTTTAATTTGTGTTTTTCTGTTTTTAATGTTTTGAAAAAATGAGTTATGGGAGAAGTATAAATCACACATGGCTGAAGATATTTTCTGAATACGTGAGGAAAATTCAAATATGAACATTGATTTCACAGCAGAAATCTACAACGAAGCGTTGATAATGACTGAAGATTTGTGCTTAGAAATCGCGAACAAAGTTCTCAATCAATTAGGAATGCTATTGATCTGCTGCTGCTTTGTTCGTTGTAGAATTGCATTGTGAACAGAATTACAACACGGGTAATCTTTTGTCGTATGTGCAATAAAATATTCCTAAGCTAACACTTGAACAAAAAGGCATTTACTATCAAATAATGCAAACTGTCAATAACGGGGTTGGAGAAATCTTCTTAGATGTGCCAGGAGAAACTGGTAAATTGTTCCTAATTAGATTGATTCTGGCAGCAATTGGATCCCAAAATCACATAGCCTTAGCTCTTGTGTCGTCCGGAATACCTGCAACATTGCTACCAGGTAGAAGAACTGCTCATTCCGCTTTGAAATTGCCATTGAACATGCAATTCATTGAAACTCCCACGTGCAACATTTCCAAAGCATTTGACATGGGAAAAGTATTGCAGAAATGCAAACTTATTGTTTGGGATGAATGCACAATCGCACAAAAAAAAAAATTGCTAGAGGCTCTTGATCAATCATTGCAAGATTTGTGTGGAAACATCAGATCATTTGGGAATGCATTAATATTGCTTGCAGGAGATTTCAAGTAAACATTACCTGTAATTTCTCGATCGACACCAGCAGACTAAATAAATCCTTGCCTGAAATACTCTACTTTGTGGTGACACATAAAGACTTTGAAATTAACTACAAATATGCGTGTTCATCTGCAAAACGATCGATCAGTTGAGATAGTCTCACATCAATTGCAGGAAATTGGGAACGGAAAGGTGCCGGTTGATCTGACCTCAGGATGAATTTCATTGCCTCATAACTTCTACAATTGAGTGACGTCAAAAGAAGAATTGGTTGAAAAAGTATTTCCTAATATTCAAACCAATTATACAAATCATGGGTGGCTGAATGAACGAACTATTCTTGCCGCCAAGAACAAAAACGTCTACAAACTTAACAATATTATTCAATCTAACATTCAAAGCGAGGCAGTCCGTCGACACTGTTGTGGAAGCAGATGAAGCAGTTCATTATCCAACAGAATTTTTTAATTCACTCGATCTACCAGGGATGCCACTGCACATACTACAATTGAAAATCGGTGTGCCAATTATCATGTTGCAAAATATCAACCAGTCAAAGTTTTGCAATGGCACGTGGCTTGCAGTAAAAAAATTATTGAGCAATGTCGTAGAAGCAACAATCTTGACAGGACCATTCAAAGGTGAAAATGTTCTCATTCCTCGCATTCCCATTATTCCAACTGATATACTATTTAAATTTAAGATATTGCAATTCCCAATTCGATTGGCATTTGCAATCACCATCAACAAAGCTCAGGGCTAATCTTTCAAATTGTGCGGTTTAGATCTAGACACGAATTGCTTCTCACATGGGCAATTATATGTTGCGTATTCGAGTCGGCAAACCAGATAATCTCTATATCTGTACAGACAATGGAACAACAAAAAAAATATTGTATACCCACAAGCTTTGTAAAATTAAACATATTAGGAACATGGGTTTTCTCTTTTTCTTTCTTTTCTATTTAATCAGACTGAGCCACAGCAACGCGTGACCAGGTACAGCTAGTATTCATATATATATTAGCAACTTAAGCATCTCATATGACAATAGGTACTAGATTTTAAACTTGTTTTAAAATTCATTGCTGCATGATAAGTTTATAATAAAATTATTGTACTTATAGTATTTGTATGGCACTGTATTGCTAGGTCAAAGTATCTCTGTCTCAAAATCAAGCTACAGGCATTCTCCAAGTGCTTCAGTGTCTCCTTCAGCAAGTTGTGGTAGTCCTACACATTGTGACAACATCCCTAGGATTGGTAGTGTAGAAAGGCCTCGCTTGTCAGTTTCAGCTGAAGGACTGTGTAATGGTCATGAAGAAAATCCTGATGATGATTATTTTAGGCACAAAAGACCTCTTGAGAGGTCTGAAAGCACACTCTCTCCATCTTGTCACCAGAAATCCAAAGAACCTGAAATACGGCGGGTTGCATCATGTCCAGGTATACATTTATATTAATACTGCAGCACTTGATATGTACTATTTGTTATGCTCCAGCCAATCTTATCTCTTATAGGGGTGAGACAGGATTAGTTAGAGCATGAGCATAACATGGTCATAGGCTACATATTTTGAAATAGTCTTTGGGCTTAGGTAGGTTCTAGCCTATCTGGACATTCTGATTCTATAGATATCAGGCTAAAAAGTGAACTAAATTAATGTGAAGAATTTTTTTCTGATATTTGTACTTTTGTTTATTTAAAAGGAGTTGAGGGCTAATTTATAAATATGTTTTTCTACTATTCAAGAGGTTAAAGATTATAAAAAATCACCTTTAGGTGGTTTAAGGGACTCAAACCATTTATAAATATTTATTATCTTATAGCTGAAATGAATTACATTGTCCAATGATCAATTTTAGATTATTTAACAATCACAAGCAGAAAAGTGGTTAATGTTTAAAATGGCTGTTTCAATTTTACTGGAAATGGAAATAAGCCACCAATAATTGTCTGTTCTTTTGCTTGTATCATTCATTGGCTACTAGCTTTTTTTTCATGAACAATGTGTTTTGTACTGTAAGCCCATAATTTTTTCTCTTAATTTTTGATCATTATTGACTTTTGCACTTTTTTTAAAAATTAGAATATTATATTCAGTGGGAACCATACAGTTGGATGGATGCCTTGTTCACATCTATGAGACCATCCAAACACACAGAAAGGAACACTCAGAACTTCAGGGTCTCAGAAAATTCAAAAATTTCAGGTGCTTTATTATCCATTACCCATTGGTATTAGAAAAAAGGTTAAAAATAGAAAAGTTAAAACTCTATTGATAGTTTTAAAATATTGTAGATTTTTATATAAAAAGGCAGGTGTTAAAATATTGAAGAACTTATCCATTTTGATTAAAAAAACTTTTTTTGCTTTTTAAATCCACAGCTTCTTTCTGATTAAACATTTTTGTAAACAAAGAGGTATTAAAATTTAAAAGTTTTGCTGCTAGAAAACCCTGCCCAGACTTGCTATTTATTACATACTATGTTCTGACGGTGAATTTCTTGTTAAAATTAAGAAAAATTGAGATAAGGCGACCATTTGTTTTCTTTAAAAAAAAAAAAATAGATTCATTTACTTTTAAAAAGTATTCAGATGCTATTTTTTAGTTGTATTTGTCAATTGAAACATAGATTTTATCAAAGAAAAGTATTTCTCTTAGGTGAGCAACACATCTGAAAGACACTTAAACGTGTGACACAAACAAAGCTTTATGAAAAAGCCAGTTGTTTCTTTGTAGGTGCTTACATTGAAGGGACATCAGACTAAGCATTATCATTTTGTCTTTGTCTGTAACATGTCTCGTCCTTCGAAAAAATCTCATTTAAGTCTAACTTGTCTTGTGCTTGATTTAGTTGCAGCCATCTGCAGGGAAAAAGAAGCTACAAGTTACTAGTCAAAATATCTCTGCATTAGAAAATTTATTCAGAAATAATTTTTTAATATTGGTTCCTAAGGCTTATTATTCATCACTTTTATTATTATTTTACTTTCTAGCTTATCAGTTTAATCCCCAAGGGGGTTAAAATGATTAGAATTTCACAGGATCATCAGTGAAGTATGTAGTTGTGAGAATTTATTTGGATGATGTATTAAATTTAGAGGGTGAACCTAAAATATCATATTCTATCTTTCCTTTTTGTTTGATCTTTTTCTAAATAGGCACATTAATATTATTTTTGCTTCCTCATTTGAATGATGTAGATTTTGTGAATGAAGGCTGCAAATGTATGCCACTCTCTAACATTGCCATGTTTCTTTAATATTTACTATGCATGTGCTTGAGAAGATGGCTTCTGTCCCTTTGATGTAAGAATATGAGACATTTCGATGACATATTCCTCTGGTGTCTAAAATGTAAACAAAAGCAATGTTTTGTCTGAAACATCTGTTCTTTCAGTGTGAGGCCACCTAAAACTTCAGGAGCATAATCTCTACTTGAGGACAATTCTGTATGCAAATAATTATCTTAATTATGTCACACATTCATTTGTAATTTTTACAGCATTTGTACAAGAAAATGTCTTCTGTGACCCACATACATACACACATACCTCTACCATTCCCAGAGAAAAAGACTTTAAAATGAATTAAGTTTGAATTAATACAGTATCACATGAAATAAGATCCAGTTGATATAAATGGATTACCAACTTTAGACTAAACAAAATGAATTGAAGAATAGAAAAAGAATGAAATCATCTAACCTATATTAGAAAGAGTGAAATGCTAATCATATCTCTACTTTTGATAGTAAAAGTGAATATAGAAAGTTCTAATTTATTTTAGACTCAAACTTTTAGTTAATTGTATATTCATTAAATTTTTAAATAAAATCTTCCCTATATTAAATCTACCATTCCATAAAGTTAGCCACAGGATGAAATCATTATATATTAAAAATTTTTAATTTATAAGCACTGTTTTTCCTACTTGTTTCATATCTTTCACTAATGTTAAGTCAACTTTTCTCTAAAACTGTTAATATTAGCCTTTTTTAGATATATCATTGAGAAAAAAAAAATGGGAATTTTCTTTTTCAAAAAGCATTTCATTTGTTTATTGTTGAAAGAATTATTTTTTCTCATTTTTCAGAGAATGATAAACCAACAGAACGTAAGCCTGACCCTGTTCATGAAGTATGTGATATATCAGTGAAGATTGCTGATTTAGGAAATGCTTGCTGGGTTGTATGTGTCTTACATTTCTTATTATTATAACTATTTGATTTTCACAAAAATAATTGTCATTTTATTTAACTAGTGTTTTGTTTCAAAACTGTTTACAAATGTAAAAATTGGATACAAGTATTTTTAAAACAATTTTATTTGTGTAAAGGAAAGCAGCCATTAGCAATATAACTACTGAACAGAACATTCTCTCTGAGAGAATTATAATGTTTAAGATAATCCATGAAAATTAAAAACTTCTTTGTTGTGTTAGATATTCTTACAAATGTCATATTTTTTTCTTTAAATGTGTAAAATTCGAAGTTGTATTTCAAGAATCTATCATGTTGAATGTTCAGAAGTTGTCTACTGTGTGTCATTATTATGAACAGAAAGAAAGACTACAGTTAATCTATCAATCAGTTAAAATGCTTTATTTCTCTCTCTCTCTCTCTCTCTTTACACAAATATATACCCATATGTACATGTTAAATGAGTAACAGGATACATGACAACAGAATTCATTAGAGTTGATCAATATGCTACTCCAATTTTTTTGTTTGTTGCAAACTGCCACCTTGTAGGTTTGGGTTTAAACCCCTGCCCAGGCATGGATATTGCTGTGTTGTCTTCCATTAGGGAAATGTTGGTTCACTTATGTGATCTTGTCCATTACGTGGTCTTGTCCTTTGGAAACTTCGATTGCTATGTTACATTTTAAATGCAATACAGATACCTTGTTTGTGTACTTCAGATACTGAAATTATTCTAATGTGCCGGATGAGATGCGGCATAGCTTCAAGGCCTTCAGGGGTGGAACCTCTTATACTGAAATGATTCTGAACCTGAGGATGATTGAATGGTCAGAGTACAAATCTTTGGGTTCAGAGCCTGCAGGTTCAAATTCCATGCTATGCTCGGGTATATGTAGACTTTCCAAATCAGCTAGCTTTTAAGTGTGGGTTCCAAGCAGATTAACTCTTGTGTTGCAAAAGATGATTGTAATGGTTGAATCTAACTTATCTATCTGTCAAACAGTTGGCTGACTATCATCTAGTGAGTGAAAATTAGTGATTGGCATTGTTCAAAGGATATTTATCACTTAGTCTTGAAAATAATTCAGAAATTTTGCATTGCTTATTGAAATACTGCTATGATTAGGAGTAAAAGGAGATTGTGGCATTGCCTCTTTTAACCCTGCTCTGGTCGCATATATAAAAATTGCAGGTATGGTCGCATAGTGTCTCACAGATGCCACACTTATCTTATTTAGGTTTTAGTTTTTTTTTTTGTAAAAAATATTTATGTAAACAGTGAGTTAAAGACATGATGGATGTAAATGAAAACCAATTGGATATTTTAAATAATGTAATTCTATATGTACTTTTTACAGTAAAATAAATAAAAGCAAACGGAAAAAAAAAAAGTAATTTCTATAAGCAATTTTCAGAAATGGAAACCAATCAAATGGAAAAAAAATTATAAGCATTTTTTACAATAGGATAAATAAAAATAAATTTTAAAAAAAATGTTTTTCTATGAGGTATTTTTACAAATTTGGTGGAAGGTCAATCGGGTGTTTTGCTGTATATCCATTTATTATAAAAGAATGATAGCAACTGCAGGAGTTTTCTTTGTTAGTTATGACCCATACATAAACACTTTGAAGGTACTGACATCTGCTGGGTATATAGAGCAATCCATCAATATGCAAAATGAAAACAAAGTGCTATTGGTATCTGTGAATGCCACATGACCAGTGCAGGGTTAAAAACAGAGTTCATTATGATTACTTATGACAAATTTATCTTTAAGATCTCTGCTAAATGTTAAAAAGATAAGAAACAATATAATAATAAAAAATATTTTTTTAGTAACTTTTGTCTTAGGTCTTATCGTTTCAATTCTCTTAGATTTATTGGTGCCTGTTCTGAAACAGGGTTCCTCAGCCTTGTGAAGTTCTTATGGATTTTTCTAGCAAGGAGAGTTTGTAATTTTTGACCAAACATCAGTTGAAAGACCATAAAAATACTTTCTATGGTCTTTCAACTGTAACTTTTAGAAATGTGTTAAAAATGAAAGTCCTGTGCTTTTTTTTTCCTTCACTAATTTCAGAATCACCTTTGTTTTTAGTCGAGATAGTCCTAACTGTGCTGAAGGATTAGGGAATTTCTGATAGAGCAACTTCAAAAGATGACTTTAAATTATTCGTTGTTTTAAACAGATTATAATAGCAGCCAATGAAGAGTGATCAACTCTTTCACTTCAGTTTTTATTGCCAAAGAGAGACGTGGTAATTCAACAAAGGAAAAAGAAATTCAAATTTTGTTGACAGTTGATAGAATTAGATAATTTTCAAGTACTTTTAAGAGAAGCTAGATCATAGTTATTCATCACAGTTTTTTACTGAGGTATCAGGTGTTTCTAAATGAATTAGGATTTTTCACATTTGTGTGTATTATTTAAATATGTAATTGACTGTGATGTATGTCTTAAATATTTTGTTCTGTCTGGTCTTTATTAGTATTTTTACGTAAAATGAGTTAGTTATAATGTGTCATGTTATTGCATAAGTTTCAGGGACACACCAAATGAATATCTTATACATAATTTAATAGGACATGTCTTTTTCTTCAAAGAAAAATATTAGAAAATATATATTTGAATAGGTCCTTAAAATTATTTAAAAGGGTGTTAAGTCTTCTTTGGGGTTAGAAAAAAGAGTGGAATTTGCATGTTTTGAGTTATTTTTGTCTTCATACCTCCAGTCTTATCTGGATGTTTATTTGTTTATTCTTTTCTGTACATGTTCTTTCGCAGTAGACATATTGGGTAATTTTATTGGAATTCTTTTATTTGTATCAAACAACCATAAAGTAACTTCTTTCATGATAAAGTTAATTTTTGAAAATCTGCATGTTAAAAGATTTTTCTGTAGTACTTATTTTTTTTCCCCAGTTATCTAAAATATTGCTAATTGTAGGCTTTTCTGATAACATTGAGTTTTATTATTTTTTAGTAGGCTTTATATATGTATAAGTAAAATTTTTCTTCTGCATTTCCCATTTCTATTCTGTTTTCAGCATCATCATTTCACTGAAGATATTCAAACAAGGCAATACAGATGCTTAGAAGTTCTTCTTGGTGCTGGCTATGGGCCTCCAGCTGATATATGGAGTACTGCTTGTATGGTAATTGAAAAGAATTTATATTTGTTGAAGATGAAAAAAAAATGTATTATTTATAAAGTCCTGAATATAATAAGGAAACTGTTCAGAGTTCCATGCATGAGGGAAATTCTCAAGGGAAAAAGTCATTTGACCTCTTTGCAAACATAATGAAAAATTGTTGGTTAAAAGTATGAAAGCGTTTAACTGTAACTGTTGTATTTTACAAGCAATTAATTCAGTTATTTATAGTATTACATTTTTTTGTTTTTTATGTTTTCCCCAGAATTTTTTTCCCCTATCTATATGTACAGAAATTATTTTCTAGCACACAGTTTCATCCATGTCATCTTGTTTGAAAAAAATTTACTTCTTTATTTTTATTTTTCTTAAATTTTTTATCTTTCGTTGCAGCAGGCCAATGGACACACATTTTAACATTCATTTACACACTCAACGAATATACGGAAATTTGTAATAACATGAGAACATAGTGTTATATTTGCTAAACCTTATTTTTCCGGCTTTGAACTTTCTTTCTAACTTTTCAATCTATGCAATTTTTTTAAAATTTCTGATTTTTGGCCCAAATTCTTTGTTTTCATAATTTAATTATTCTGTTTCCTCTAAACTGCCCCTCGGTTGAATGTCAGGAAGAGAAATTCTGTTTACAGACTGTAAATTGCCCTTTGTGAAGGATCCAGATCAAATGTCATGCACATAAAATGTCAAAAAATGAACCATTCGATATTTAGGTTTTCCAAATTTTTTAGTATCTACACTACATCATTTCAAAAATGTCATTTATCTTTGAACACAAGGTAATTAGTTGTATTATGAGTTTTAAAGGAAACTGCATTGTTCAAGTTGGTAAATGAAATATATACACATAAGGTCTGAAATGATGCTGTCAAACAAGTCGGAGTAATTGTTATGTAGCTCTGTTGGATTTTTTTAGTTATATTTGTCCATTTTCAATATGAGCAGTTGCTGCAACTTTTATTGAAATGTTATAAGTTTTCAACGCTTTTAAGTTAATTTGTTTGGCAGTCTATGCCCACTTTTTAATGTTTTTGTTTGGGGTTGAATTGTTTATATTATTATACTTTATGATTTTTCAATATGAAGATTTGTTGCTATCGCGCAATCTTTTATTGTAAAGTTTTTAAAATAATTCTTCCAGTAGGTTTATGTTTCTAGTTTTTTCCCCCCCGGAATTCCTCATGTAGTAAGCAGGCTTTTCTAATGATTTCTTTGCTTTTCAGGTTAAAACTTAAAATATTTTGCGAACGAGTAGGATTTTGTCATGGGACATGGCTCGTTGCGTTCCGTAACAAGGAGCCCTGCTGCACATCTTGTTCTGGGGAGTGTGGTGGTTAATATGTTACCTGAACATCTGTTACGTTTATATAAATAAAATTAAAATAATATGATAAATGTAAAGATAAAAGGTGCCTTATGTGCCCTATGGCCAATGGTAGTTAAGTGGAGGTTGGTTTTGGCAATAATGATTTTTTTTTGTAAGTGTAAGGGCTTAATTTATATTATAGATTATAGATTCATTCTATAGATTATAGAATGTCAAGATTGTAACTTGTGTTATATTGGGCAAACGGGAACTGAATTTAATAAAAGGATTAATAGCCATAGGTCTGCAATCAGAAATTTTAAAGACGAAACCTCATTAGATTATGAACTTTTACACTTTCAAGTGCACAACTTCGAGCAGGCTAATTTGTATATTATTGATGAGGTTAATGATTTAAACAAATGGCTGGATTTTGAAAATTTATATATTTGTAAGCTAAAAACACTATTTCCATATGACTTAAACAGTAAACTTAACAGGGAAGGGCCGGTGGATTTGGATACTAACTGTGTTTATAAAAAGTTCATGGTTTTTGAATGGTTTAATTATAAACATTCTAATTACAGGGATAAAAGAGGAAAGGGTAGCAGTAGTTCAAAAACAAAATTGAAACTTGATGATCTGCAAAAAATTTGTAATTTATTTATTGATTTTAAGAACATAAAATAATTAACATTATTTGTTCAACCCCCCAAAAAAAATCTGGCTTAAGGTGGTTAATAAAACATCATTTACCTTCAATTACCAACTAATAATTTTTGATCTAATTAATACAAGCTTAACTTGACAATTTGGATGTTAAGAGGGGAAGGGAAGCAGGTGTAGAGTACTGTACAATAAATTTTCTGGATAAGATTTTGAGCATTAAAATTACCTACTATTGTACACAATAATTCTAAATTTCTACCAATCAAGGATTGTGATGAAATCGCCGTCGCTTTTAAATATATAAAAAACTTTAAGGGACTTAATCTGCTACTACAACTTTTATAGTTCATAACTTCGGCAAAATTTTAATACTGACTGTAATTGTCATCTTGAGGAGTTTAAAACTATGTTAATCCAGCTTTGGGCATATTGTAACTGGGGATCTAAATATGTTCAAGATGTTAGGTTGAGGGAACTTCTAAGTAAGGGCTCAAATTTAGGGTCAGAAATAAGGTAAACTTAAAGCAAATTTTAAGTTCTATCATTAAAGATTTAGATTATTTCATAGTAAAGTTATCAAGAAAGTATAATTGGCCTATCGAGGGTTTTCATGGTGTGGAAGGTACATGTTATACAGATATAAAGGGGAACTACTAAGAGTATAGTATAAAAACAAGTGGGGGGTTTCTTTTTAAACAAAGATTTGTACAGTAAAATTAAAGAGTTAAAAAATAAGTTAATTATTATGGTTGTAGATAAGGCTGCCAATAACTTTGATTTTATGTGTAAGGATTATTTCAAGAATAATTTCTAGGGAGTACAACTCAAACACTACCTATCAAAAATTAACTTTACCAAGAAGAAAAAGAATTTTAGCCTTTTAGCAAAAAATTTAAGATTAATATCCTAAAATCCCTTATCCCTTTCCCACTATTAATTCCATAAGTACCTACTAAATTTAGGTTTGTTAATGTAGTACTAATTGTTATAACACTTTGTTCAGTAAAAGTATTTTAGCTATTTAAAAATCATTCTAAATAAATCAGGGTTACCGAAAATAGCTTGATTATAAATAATAACCAGGATGTTGTACAATTTTTAAACAGTAAGAATATAGATAGAATACACACGTTTGATTTTGAAAATCTTTTCACTAGTATTTCCCATGATAACTTAATGAATATCTGCTCCGAATTATGATGCCTATCTTGATAGTACTTTAATCTTAAAATGTGACTGGATTGATCTATGTAAATTTAATATTTTTGAAATCTACCTCTTTAATGGCATGGGTTTCTTTAAACAGATAAAGGGTATCCCAATGGGTAATAGCTTTTAATATTTTCTTGCATTCTTACAAACTAAATTTCTTAACTCAAATAATGTTACCGGATTTAGGTACTATAGATGACCTATAATTTTGTAACCAGACGATTTGGTATTTCTTAATCAAATCTACCCAAAGGAACTAACTCTTAAACAGGACTAATGAAATAATCATTTTGCGACTTATCTGGATATAAAAATTAAAATTCAAAATAGCGAATTAAAATTGGGATTATGATAAAAGATTAGATTTAACTTTGAGGTTATCACGTTTACCAATGTCAGAGCAACTTGAATTGTAAAATTAATATCTTTTACTCACAACTAACAGAATAAAAAACATTTGTAATAACGACGATTTTTTGGAGGCATATGGACATTTTTCAAGGAAAACCTACGTAAGAACAATTTCCCTTATAATTTCAGCTATTTAAAGTTTTTTACAAAAAATGGCATTGGACTCAGGTATATTAAAGACGTTAGGATAGGGTTTTCTGTTTTCATACTTTTTAAACTTCATTGGGGTGTGGCGCTGGGGTTTTGCTACCATGACGTAACTACTAGGGTAGAAATTGGCTGCTGTTTCACCATAACCGTCACTCACTGATTTAGGGTATGTGTGCACCTTTGCATTAGTCTTTTCATTAGGATTGTATGTGTACTTGCATATATGGTGTGTGAGCACTTAGGTGCAATTGTCCATGTCTTTTCTTTTGACTTTCTGTTTCAATGGGTATCTCGGGGCCTTGGGATGTTTTTTGGTTATACTTGCATCCTATTCAGAAAGTTCCCCTTGAGGTAACTGATTTGGTTAGGCTCCCTGATGATGAGACCAGTCGGTTACCTCGATTTCTGGTTTAGTTCTGGCATTACTACAGAATCTTGCCTTTGGTGCGTGGAGCCCTGAGTGCTTGTTTTCTGTTTGTGTTTTGTCTACATTCTTCGTATAATTATCTAGCTCTGTTGCATTTTTTTAGTTATATTTGTCCATTTTCAATATGAGGAGTTGCTGCAACTGCGCAATCGTTTATTGAAATGTTTATAGTTGTTATCAACGCTAGGCTAGGTTTTAAGTTAATTTGTTTGGCAGTCCATGCCCACTTTTTAATTTTTTTGTTTGGTGTTGAATTGTTTTATATTACTTATACTTTTCAAGATTAAATGACAATTCCATCTCATTATGTGGTTGTTTAATAGATAACTGTTTCACATATTTTGGGTCATGTGTGGAAAAAAGTTTACAACTTTGTCTAAATTTTACAAACTTTAAACTATTTCTTTTAAAGTGGAGAAAAGTTTTAAAATAATCTTAATTTGTATCTCTCTCTTTTTTTTAAATAGTCTTTTGATGTAGTTTGGAATTTTTTAATCACATTTAATCTTCTTGAATCTTAAAATTCTAAATGTGTGCAAGATGAGCGTTTAGAATTTAAGTTGAGCTACTAATCTGTTCATGATATTTCTTCAAATGAACATGTCAAATATTACAACAATTTTTCATAATTCTACTTTCTTAGGAGTGTTTACTATGAAGTAGAAAAGGCCATCCTATTTTACAGTTTATGGCTGGACAACTAGTGACAGTTTTTGTTGATATTAATTTGCTCAAGTTTCAGAAATTTTCCATGCATGTCAATCCTTTATAATTTTTTAAAACTCTTTTCTGTTTTCCTTTTTAAAAGCATACAACTTTATTTGAGATAAAATTTTATTAAAATTTTTGGGTGTGTTTAAGAAATCCCCCCCCCCCCCCACTGTTAATTCCTACAATTTTTTTAGCATACAATTTCTAAATATATCATGAAACCTATCTTTCTTGCCTCCTTAAATTTTTCTGTTTTTTAAATGAATATTTTGTGTCATACAATTTCAAATATTCTAATAAATGGAGTTGAAAGTTTTCACCATTTTCAATAACTTTTAATTTTAAAATAAAATCTCTATTTTTTTGTTAAAAGTATTTCTTTAAACATTTCTGTGTACTTCAAAATGAAGAAGCTAAAAGTTTTTGATTAACTATTTACAGTTTAACTGATGATGTAAATTTGGTATTTTCATGCAAAACTGGAATTTTTTTTATGAACATTTTTGTATGTTAATATAGTATTGAAAATTAAAAGGTCAAATGAAAAGAATTTTACTAAAGTATAGATGTAAGAACTAATAAATCATCAAGCTTTTGTGTATCTGGCATCCTAAACTTCAGAGTTTGGAACCCATAAGCTACCAATAAACTATCACTGGCAGCATATTCTTTCTGCTTTAAGCCAATTGAAATTTTGATGCCCCCACCTTTTTTTTTTTTGATAGACACTCTATTCTCATTTAGGTCTGAAGTGAACACTTTTTTTTATTGAGATGATGGTCTCAAATGAGAGTTTGGGATTCTGGGTACTTAAAGTTTTCTGAATGTCAATGTTTAATTGATGTTTAATCAATTATACTATACAGCAATTGTTTTGGCTTACGGGCTGCTTTTGGAAGTGGAGGTTAGCGGAGTGCCGCACCTAGGTGTAATTTGTATCGTTAAAAGTCTCTAAATAAAAATAAAATAAATATTGGCAGTTTTTCTGGCTGTTTTTGGCAGGCCACCAAAAAAATCTGTAGTGGGCCGTGAGCACAATTTGCCCACCTTGCTTGAGGAATTAATTCTTACGTTTTCCATTTTAGGTATGGTACTGTGCCCTGTACACTATCAATGAAAAGCCACGATTTTTCCACTTTTCTGTTTTTTCATTTTCTATTTAAATTCTGCTCTCTTACTGCTTTCCCTCCATGACATGCGCTTCACCCCTTACAGCATGGTTTTGTCGAGAGTGCATTTAAAAAAGTCCAGTTTCATCCGCATTGAACACATCTTTTTCGTCGTAATCTTTCAATATCAAGTGTACTTTTCTTTCTAAATTCTACACAAACATCTTCATCTATGTTAGCACTTTCACCAACATTTTCAAAAATGTAAGTAATGTTTTTTTTAAAATTTTCAAACCAACCATACTACCTTGAAATTTAAGTAACCTAATTATTTGCAACTGATTCAGCTTTATCTTTGATTAAAACATCTTAGGGGGATGTTTTGCATTTTAACTCTGCGTAATCCACATCATCAGGCATTTCTCCATATCAGGAAATTCACTAGTTTTGAGCTTCTTTCGCTTGCCTAAGCGTCATCGAATTTTTCTAGGATAATTGCTTATTCTTAAAATTGTTGATAATGTGCTGCCTAGAATCCCAAACTCCTTAGCAATTCCTTTTTCTTTTTCAAACTTTTTTTTCAAACTTCGATAATTATCAAAGGAAATATCTTATTACAATAAAATGAGGTTCCTTGGCCAATAAGTTTTTTTTTCTTTCAATCTGGAGCCCAACAATACAGCTGCCTCTTTCGAAAGGCCAGATCCTCTAGTTAGATCCTTAAGTTCAACCTGAGAGAAAGGTAAAGGGCCTCCTAAGTCTCCCCCCTCTGGAGGCCCTTGCTCCAGAGGGCCTTATATTCGGTAGAGAAGCTTTGAACTTCTGGATGTTCCAAGTCTGGAAGACTGAGGAGATGACTGGCAATTCAGTTGGAGGGGAAAGGCACTGGCACACCCAGATCCATGAGAAACAGGGTGTATGGACGATGGAATGTTATCAGTATAAGAGATTAGCTTTTGATTTTTGCGGTTATACCTACGGACATGGCAGGAAGAAAAGTAACAATCATCAGAGTGGTTTTTTGGCTCCATGTCATAGGAATTCCAAATTGTACAGCAGTCTTCTTTCCTTTGAGCCATAAGCGTAGATCATTGAGACATTGCACACAAACATTATGAGGAACCCATGATTTGTCCTAATCTCTGAGTTTCATGCCAAAATACGCAAGATAAAGTTATCTTACATAGTCTGTAATGCTAGGGGAGGTGTCACAGAATGGTATTCTGTAGGTTTTACCATGGTAGAATGATGGTCAGGCAGGGAGGGAAGAAATTCAATGCCGGAAAAAACAATTTTGTGGTAAATGTTCATTAAAATCCAAGTAAAATTGAATTTTTCAAGAAATGTGACATGATTGAAATTTTTCATTATTTTTTTGGAAATCAGCACCAAAAAATATGTAAAGTTCAACTGTCAATTCCCTTGGATTTTTCATCGCAAGCCTGTGTAATTTGCTTCTTCACTTCAATAGTAAAGTATTCAATTTTAGTTTGTTAGCCATTTTGAACAGATGACTCGCAGAAGATCTCCCTTTCTCCAAATGTTGTTTTCAAACGATTTCAAATTTTTTTTCTGCAATAACCAAGATAAACAGAAAGGAAACTTTTCAGCCTTTTCAGGAGCGGCACTAGCCTGAATGCGAGACAGCACAGGCATGCATTCACACGTGTAGTTTTTTCTTTCACTCCTTGTTGTAATGATAAGAAATTCTACATTTTTCTTGGAAGCCACCCACCTCTTGATTTTTGTTAATGCCTTCATTTCCCTGTTTTGTTAAAACCACCCCAACCCCTCTAGAAAGTAACCTGTGGAGAATAAAAGGACAAAAAATAAAAGAATGGATGGCTGGTCACTGCATATGCATGGCATCTGGCTGAAAGAGATAAGGAAACAATAAACAAGGATTTCAACTCCCATCTTGGGGTGTCAAGAGAAGTTGTGATTCAATTGTGTTATCTATGCATCCGTTATACACCTTCATTTTAAAGTTTATACAGGTTTACCACTGTAATTTTTAATACCTTTTCTATTTTTTAGAAATTTCTTTTTGGATATTTTTTTGTTTTTTGAAAATATTTTCTTCTCCATTTATGGAAAAAAATTCAAGTTATAGAGTGATGAACCCAAAAAATTCGTCAAATCAAGGTTTTTTTTAACATTGAGTGCATAAGAAATTTGAAGGGATCTTTTTTTTCTTTGAGATATTGAAAAATTCAGCGAAATCGAGGTTCGAGTTAGCGAGTTTGACTTTATATACATTTACAATTTCATATTTCGTTGCATAAATTATGTACTTGTTCTGAGTACTTAAATTCTGTGTATTTGTGCTAATTTATATTACTTCTTCATAGTTGTTGTTTGGATTTTTTTAGGCCTTTGAATTAGCTACAGGAGACTATTTATTTGAGCCCCATTCAGGAGAAGACTATTCAAGGGATGAAGATCATTTAGCTCACATAATCGAACTTATGGGTGACATACCAAAGCACATTGCTTTCTCTGGAAGATATTCGAGGGAATTTTCAACAAAAAAGGTTTGGATGCTATACTTTTTAATTTACAATATTCTGAAATTTCTCTAGGTTTTCTAGGTTTGTATTCTGCTGCCAGTATTATGGATTTTCCACTAGTTTTTTTTAGTTAATGGTGAATGAATATTATAGTAAATTACTGGTTATATATCTGTTCCCTACTTCTATATTTTTGCCTGTAATTAGCACAATTTGTATATGCTGCCCTTACTGTATAATGGTTATTTTGCAAGCTTCCCCAAAGTTGGTTTGGGTTTGAATCCTGATGAAGGCATAATGTTGAGCTGTGATGGCATTCATAAATGGTGCTCCCATAATACAATAGCCAAAAAATCTTGTATGGCATGAGCAAAAATTCCTTGGTATAAGTGCCTACTGCATTAAGAAGAAAAAATGATCAGAGAGGCATTCACAAGAAATCAGGGTGATATTGTTTATATGGTCTTTGACGTGGGGAATACAAACACTTGCAATGTTGGTAGTCTGTTGTTAGAACAGCATCCTCTGTCATGAAATGTTGGCATTCTCTCTAATGTTTTATCTTACAAGTTGTCTAATAGTGTAGCTCTTATTTTTTTCAGAAATGTTTGTTTATTACAATAATGGTGTGCATTTTAGCTCTTCTAAAATCATGTGAGACAAACTTATAGTAAAAAATGGCAAACAAAATTATGATAGCACTTGAAATCTTATGAAATTCACAAACCATTGCTCTTTCATACAATAAAACATAACTCCTATCCATGTACAAAAAAGAATCATTTGCATATACTAGATTGCCAGTCACTTGGACACTGTGGTCTGGTGTTTAAAATTTTCAATAAACTTTCCCTAATTTGCCCTTTGAATACATGATATTGGTTCCTAAAGGAAAAGTTATGCCAAATCCTGCCAAATGACGGATGCCAAATGACATGGCAGATATTGTGCTGCCACTTGATTTGATTGTAGTCGAGGAAAGTTTAGTGTTTTCTTCTTGAAAATTGATTTCCTAACATAGTGTAATGTTGCATTTTTCCTAGTATTACGATTAAATATTTGATGATACTATTTTTTGCAGGTGAACTCCGCCACATAACCAAGCTGAAACCTTGGGGTTATATGATGTATTAACAGAAAAATATGAATGGGACCCAGCTGAAGCTCAGGCATTTACTGACTTTTTAATTCCTATGCTAGCCTTTGATCCAAATGAACGTGCTAAAGCTTCTGACTGCTTAAAGCATCCTTGGTTAGCTTCATGACTTCCAAACAAATTTAGCCTTTTACCTCTAAATCCACGAACTAATGACAGTCATGCATTTTCTTGGCATAAAATTAAGTGAAATCATCATTGTACATTTATTTGTCATAGGTGTTTCATTTGAATTACAACAATAAATTTAGGTCTGGCATAGATTAAAAGATTTTTTTTTTCTCCCTTTACACTAGAACATATTGTACATTTTTGTGAATGAATTGTAACGTAGAACATCAGGTCTAATTTATATATATATATATATTTTTTTTTTCAAAATTTTTCACTGTAACCCTTTCAAAACCATAAGATACAGTGAATTGTTTTTCTTTTTATATTTTAGGTTAAAATACAATTTTGTAGAAAATATTCCAATAGTATTCTGTTGATCTAATTATTTTATCAATTAGTATCATTGTCAAAAATGCTGGTGAATCTGATGGTTTAGCCGATATTTTTGGCTCAAGAGTTAGATATGCAAGTGTCATCTGAAATGAAAATGCTTGTAAACTGTAAATACTTGGAAATGAAAAGAAACTTGTATAAATTGCTCCATGTTTCTTTTTATTCTCTTCTGGTTCGAAGGGGTTTAGTATAAAAACCATAGTCAAATTGTATTACGTGTTTCACATCGTCTCTGTTGCTTGTGTATAATTATTTATCATTTAAACTTATTTTGTATTTCTGCTAAGATATATCATTGTCGCACATTGTGTTTGTTGTATTGATGCATTTCTTTTTAGCCTTTTTTTTTTATGAGTAGATAGTTTCTTTTAAAAAAGTCTGCAAAAATGTGAACTATTTTAAATATTTTAAATTTAGATGTTTTCTTCATTCATTAGCATTATTTTAAAGGTCAATTATATAGTTTTACAAGCAGTAAGTATATAGAAATATAGTTAATATGTTCAAAACGTATATTTTAAAATGCAATTAAATCCTCTGGTAAAAAGGTGGCCGAAACTTCAGTGGAAGGTTATATTTCTACGAGCAAATTATTTAGTTCCAGAGGAATTGAATTTTTGTGGTGAGATTCTCCCTTTAATAATTTTTTACCCTTTTGTGGTGAGATTCTCCCTTTAATATTTTTTTGATTAATTATGGTGCTCTTAAACTTATTAGGTTAAGTTTTCGTCACATCTGACCTATTATATGAGATTAGAGGGAGGGGAGACACAGTGGGAGAGTTGAGTCATAGTTC